>JACJUY010000776.1:3938-27136 GCA_014220935.1 Platorchestia sp. MABIK
GACTTTTGAGGTTGAAATTCCTCTATCGGTAACGAGAGGCCGAAAGGCCCAGCCTCGTATCGTAACATGGTGAAGGGTAGTTTTTTCAAGGTGTTATGGATTGCCGTGAGCATAAAATATCTCCGATGACACCTGTAGTATTAATACTTCTACACGTGAAAGGCCTCCAAGTAATTCAGACACGCACAGAAAAACGCGCTGTGTGAGTGGGTTCCTTCACATCGGTGAGTACCGTCCTTGTTTTAGTATATGTAACGTACCTTTTCTTTTAATTCAATTATTCGTGTATTTTTGGGTTGCCTGTATTTTGTGTATTTTATGATTTCATGGAGGTATGCCAATTCCTCAACTCCGAGAACCCGGTCTCCTTGTTAATGTAAATTAATGAGGGGGCAGGACCCCTTATGTCTCGCGACACCCACGTAATACTATACGTGTGCTGAGGTGCCCTGGCTCATTTGTCTCAGGCTGCAATTACTTGTAGAATAAATCTAAATTTACAGCACGTGCTCATGTGCCAGTCCCGACGCTTACACGCTTATTTTTTGAGACTGAGTTGTATTTCATTCGTTTACGGTGATCCGAAGCTCGGCTGCAATTCTCATGCCCCTGGCTCTCAGCTCTGGACGTATTCAGCGATGGCGAGAGGTCGTGCGATTTTCCCTCGCCTCCTTTTCCTTGGCCATTTTTTCCTTAACTTCTCACGGCACGTCAGGGAACTTTCTTGCTCGAACTTGCGACATTTTTGATCAGCCGTTATTGCGCACTCCGCTTCACCGAAAACATTACTCCTGCTCTCCATCACGCCAAGTTTTGGGACAGACCGAAGGAGCATTTCAGTTTCAAAGTAAATTTTTTGAGTGTGTTAAATTTATGTTCAACTTTAGTACTTCAGACCGTATGAATACATATGCACAGCGGTACTCGTATGCATTTCTTTATCCTCTGGGAAGGAAATATTTATTGCACTAGTGAGAAAAACCGCTCTCAAGGGGAAAATGCGAGAGCCCGAGGTAAAAGTTGAATGGGTCTTTTGTTGGAATGAACCATTTTTTGTTGTAACAGCCCACTTTTTTCTCTCCAAAGTTGTCTTTTTCAAGCATTTATTACCTTCTTTTTCCAACTTGTACCTTGTTCCATGAGTTCTTCCAATCCTGCTGTTTCTACATGTATAGAACCGTGTGCGATCACACTCTTGTGTGTAAATTTCCTGTTTTCAACAATCCATTATAAACGGTCCAATCTTTTCGCTCGATTATGATAGCATTTTGCTTGGCTACGGAGTCTTTATTGATGTGGTGATATTCAATCTTCTCTGCGTTTCCTTTGGAGTAGTTCATACGTTTGATTTAAACTGTTTTTGAGTAGATGATTCGTTTTTGAGTATTTTAGATCGTTTAATAATTTTTTAAATATTCCTTTCGTTTGTTTTCGAGCATTTCTTTTGCGTTTTTTTGAATAATTTCGAATTGGTTTTTCGGTGGTTTTTATTCACTTTCGAGTGTGTCATTCATTTACTGATGAGCATTTCACTAACGCATGTTCTTTTTTTCATCAAGGGTCATTTTCATCAATTTTCGCGCTCCTGCATTTTGGGCTCATCGTACCTCAAAAGAAATTTCCTTGTAATTCAGATGTAATGAACTGGTTGCTAAAATTTAAGTCTGGTACACTCGGAAAGTATTTGTCCAATGTCGTTTTAAAATTGAAATTATTCAAGAGACTTGCGAAAGACAGCGAGGGAGCGAGCTCTTTTCACCATTTTTTCCGGCATACAGCCCACTGAAGAAAGCTTAAATTTCCGCGCCAGCTGCCAAGGGAATATCAGTTTCACTCCTGAGTTTCCCTCTCACGCTGCCTGTAAAATGCTTGCCTGCATTTTTACTTTATGTGAATACCTCAATATGTCATGCGCGATGAGACAAGTCATTTGCAGTAATTTGTTTTTTATGCACAAGTTTTAGATTTATTCAGTGAGTATGAGGTTTTCCAGGGGTTTCGGAGTTACTTAGGCACTGTGTGAAGTTGCTCGCTCAGAAGACACAAATTGTACGGAGGAATGACTCGTCCCACGCCTCTACACTTTAATTCTTGTTCGTGATCTCAACTTCAGCTGCTTTGTCGTAGCTTCTTTTTATTTCTGGAGTCTTTTTATCGAGGAAGCAGAACATTTCTTGAGTATCCCGTGAGCGCTTGTAATTTATTCTTGCATGCAACATTCTAAGCATGCAACATTCTAAGCATGCATGCTTAGAATGTTACTCTGAGTCAAATGGTCAATATTGTTTTTCGTATATAAAACTATTATGCGTTGAATCATATTAGATCTCTATTTGGAACTGAGAAGTACAATGTAGTACCAATAAAGAGCAGAGTTTCTCACGCTTGCCATACTCTATACACGAACGAAGTGGTGCACATTCTCATCTGAACGCACTACATGGCGTTTTTAACATGCCTAAGATCTGTGATTGAATTAGTCCACATTCATGGCGCAACTTTGAAGAGCCTTCAAGTCAACTTTAGCCTTCACTTGCGCGTCAAGAAATTAATCGACTTGCAGCGAAACAGTAGAGTCGTCATTAATTACTTCTTCAAGCGACTCCGGTTACATGATTGCGTGAACTGTTCTGATTATGAGCTGTCTTCGTTTGCAAGGGCTTCAGTGGCTTTGCATCTCGGAGAAAAATTCGCATCAGATTATTGACCGAACGTGGAGCCGTCTCATCACATCGATAAACTGTCATGCTTTTCACCATTCATTTCAAAATTAATTTGTTACTTCTGAAAATTTTCATCTCTCCGGGAAAATTTAACTGCAGCAATCGTGATCTTTGCCGTTTTTATTGACCTGCTTGAGTTTTTTCCCTCGTACAAAAGTATACATAACAGATTACCATTACCATAACAGTCTGTGTCAACATCTAATATGTTTTATGGGCGTTGCAGCGTTTTCCTCTAGCTGCACAACGCTTGTGCTACACAATTCATTACAAATTACAGAGAAGCCGGTGAAAATTACAAACCTTTTCCCTTCAATTCATGATGTTCGCTACACGTAATTATTTTATTGTTTCCTACTTGACTCTTCAAGTAATTGCTACCGCGGCTCAGTTCTTGGACCACTTCTGAGACAAATTTGCATGCAAAAGTACCACAAATTCGAGTCACCAGGAGTGGAACTTAGCGGCGAGAAGGTGGCGTGACACGTTCTCTCGACTTCGTTCAGAATTGCTCGCCCTGGGGAGATCTTGGCTTGCGCCCTCAGGAGACCTGGCACTGCTGAGTTCCGGAGCTGGTCAACAATGGCATCATATGAAAAAATAATTTTCATTTCGTCTCTCTGATTTAAATTTTTTTGCATCGCGTGTTGTGTTCATTATTTTTAATTTTTAATTTGGTAAATCAGGATGTTGACAAATCATGTCGTACCGAATACGGAAAGTATTCATGAAATTTAGCTATTGCAGCTTGGACCTGATAACTGTTAGCTATCTATTTCGTCGCTCACTGTTATCGTCACTAACCATAACCCTGATATATTTCTGGAGAGTTCAATTCTCAGTAGGCGCTGATGACAGTCCACACTTTAATTTGTTGAGCAACAGGGTCACGGTACATGACTCGGAACTAATAGCTAAACCTGAATCCGCCTTTGACGGAGCATCGAGCATAGGAGCTGCAAATCACCTTCTAGCGAGGCCGTTAATCAGTGTTACCTCACCTTCAGCTGCAGTGAACCCAGCAGCGTCACGTTGAGCTGACAACCCAGAACTTGCCGAGTAATGACAGTATCTCCTGCATCTCAGGGCCTGCTCTTAGGAATCGTGACGTCATATGAGTGGCCAGGAATACCGCGCTATTTGGGGTGCATAGAAGGGACACCTCATGGGGCTCAAATGTATCGTTGATTTCGCATGGGACGTATTTGACCGGGCTTCAGAAATTCTTAGGAGAAATTTGGTGATACTCTTATGTCGTCGCACTGCAGGAAAAAATCAGGGGCCTAAAATTATTTGGGGCTTGGCTTGAAATTTGAGCTTAGTCGAGCGTGTTTGGACCCAGTGTTGACTTTCGGCATTTGTTTATATAATTTGAACAAAGGAAATACTGAATTCACACATTTTTTGTAGTATGACCTGGGTTGTTAGCGCTGCATTTTATATCAGGAGCCGAAGAGTTGCATGAGGTAAGGTTACCCCACGCAATTTTCTTTTTCGCATTAACCCTATGTTAGATGAGGTCGTCCAGAAAGACAAGTTACCACGAAAGTCTGGAACAGTTCATCAAGGAGCAGAAAGACTCTCAAAATTTGGCATTAAGATCTTGAAATTTGCCTTGACAATAATTTCGCCATCGCTGCACCGATCCCCATGACGACTGCAGTTTCCTCATGTTTTCGCTAATAATCCGGAAAACACACAATATATTCCCCCAACATGAATACATAACTACAGAAATAGGGCTGAAGTTTTTTGCCCGTGGTTGTCTGAAAGTCTCCCCCGAACTCCAAGTAAACAATTCAGTGCCGCCACATGTTGAGCAGGTCAAGTATCTAGGATTAATCTTTGACTCGAGCCTTTATGGGTACCATCTGGGATTTTGACCTTTTTCCGTCCGATTCGCTTGAAAATTGGTCAGTATATGTATTTTTTGAAAGTAAACCTTTTTTACTTATGTCATTTTTTCGATTTAGGCCTTACTTTTTTTTTTTTTTTTAATTGAGGTTTTTGTTACATTTTTATGTTTATTTCAAATTGTATCAACGCATTGAATTTTGATGCTAGAACAAAACCAAAGACAGTTTTAGAATCCTTGGAACATTTCTAACAAAGTTATCCGATTCAATTTTTACATTTGGAAATTTTTTTTTTGTGATATGCGAAACTTTATAACATTTCAAACAATTATTTTTGGGTTTGGACCTTATAATTTTTTTGGTTTTGTCACATTTGAAAAATTGAGTCGGATAACTTTGTTAGAAATGTTTTAAGGATTCCAAAACTGTCTTTGGTTTTGTTCTAGCATCAAAACTCAATGCGCTGATACAATTTGAATGGTAGAAATGTACTATTATTCAGGAGAGCCCAAAAACAAAATAACCTATTGAATTGCAATATCACACTCAATTTATGTACATGAATGCAGTTTCTTTGATCTATTTTTATGTGCGAATAATGGGCAATGTTTTCCTTGTAAATTTCAATGTAACATAAGAAATATCGTGCATGAAAACATATATAAATAAATTTTATTTGAGTACTCACCATGTACCTTATTTATATAGGTCCGGGATTTTCAACTTTTTTCGTCCGATTTGCTTGAAAATTGGTCAGTACATGTATTTTTTGAAAGTAAACCTTTTTTACTCCATTCATTTTTTCGATTTAGGCCTTATTTATTATTTTTTTCTACTAAAAATGAGTTGTTTTATACCTTTTTATGTATATTTCAAGACGTATCTCCTCATTGAATTTTGATGCTAGAACAAAACCAAAGACAGTTTTAGAATCCTAGAAACATTTCTAACAAAGTTATTCAATTGTTTTATTCAAATGGGACAAAAAAAATATGAATCCAAACACAAAAATATTTGTTTGAAATATTATCATAAAGTTTTGCATATCACAGAAAAAGGTTGTTCAAATGTTAAAATTGAATCGAATAACTTTGTTAGAAATGTTCCCAGGATTCTAAAACTGTCTTTGGTTTTGTCCTAGCATCAAAATTAAATGAGTAGTTACGATTTGAATGGATCCTTTTCCGACACAAAAAAGAAACATACTCAATTTTTTATGATTTCGGCCCCCTTTTGGACCACCCCTGGGCGGGTTCCTGGTGTCCGTAGTGCCATAATATTTCATGGCACAATAACCCATACCATAAGGATTCTTTTTCGACAAAAAAGAAACATACTCAATTTTTTATGATTTTGGCCCCCTTTTGGACCCCCCTGGGGAGGGGTTCTGGTGTCCGTAGCGCCATAATATTTCATGGCACAATAACCCATACCATAAGGATCCTTTTTCGACAAAAAAAAAAATTTGAGTCAGGGGTGCCGCGAGGGCCCAATTTGGCCTCAGATGGTACCCTTAACTGGAGGCCTCACATTCAATCCCTCAAACGATCATGTTCACTATACATGAACTTACTGAAAGTTATATCCCATACCCAGTGTGGAGCAGGTCGGCAAACCTTGCTCCGTCTTTATTTGGGTCTGCTAAAACCAAAAAAGACCATGGCTCAGAAGCTTATAGCTCTGCATGTCTCACCCTAGTGAATTCATTGCACACAGTGCAAAATTCTGCTCTTCGGGTAGTTACTGGTTCGTTCAAAAGTTCACCTATCTTATCACTCCATGCAGAAACCGGAATAAAGCCTTTATCGCACTACCTGGAAATCAAGATAGTAAATTTCTACCTTAAGACCCGTCCACACTATCAAACTCTTCGTCAATCACAATCGTACCAAAACGAGAACAAAAACACAAACTTCTCTGAATCCAGACGTCCAGACTACGTGCTCGTCGGTGTGAAATTGTTAATGAGCAATATGAATTTTCAGCTTCAGTTCAGACAGTGTTTATTTTGAATAAATTAATATAAATTAAATTTAAACCTATTTACATATTCAGTCATAACTGAATAACAGGGAATAACAAAATTTAACCTAGTTAATTTCTGTTCTAAATATCCAAGCCGTCTCACAATTTACTACATTTGCTTCAAAAACACAAATAAATCGATAAAATAGGAAAAAAGACATGAAACCAAGTAATGTCCTCACAAAACCACCTTCCACAATACATAAACAAGCGAGTGTTCGCTATTTCCACGAAAATTCGTGTTCGGAGTTTTCCAACAGGATGGAAAACACAAACACCAAATTCTGGCAACTTTCCATCTGTGTTCGTGTTCGCGGATTGCCGACGAACACAAGATTCGGCCAAAAGATTGATAGTGTGGACGGGCGTTTAGACTGCTCGCCGATCCTGCTCAACACATTCTCTAATAAATTCGCTGTTCTTCGGGGCGTCTGCATGCAAACGAAAGAAGCCCAAATCATTTTATATTCGCCTGCAAACGATCTTGTGGAACTGCGATATTTCACTGGATTGCGTGACTCCGGAGAGCGTCTCCCCCATTGCGCCGTGGGTCTCTCCCCCGTTGGCTGTGTGCAGTGAACTGGCTGCCCTTCATAAACGACAGCTTGGAGCAGCCCCATCCAGAGCCTTCTTCCTCGATCACTTCGTATATCACTCTGAAACAGCTGTCTTCTTTACCGATGGGACTAAAACAACATGGCACAGCATATGCAGCCGTCCATGGATTGAACATACTAGCTGTCAAACTCTCTTCATTGGCTTCAGTGCTCACAGCTGAGTTGTGTGCAATACTGTCCGCGGTGAGCGACACTCGAGCAGTAGATAAGAGTATGATCACAATCGTCTCAGATTGCCGTAGCGCCCTACAAAGTATGATGAAGCTCAGCAACACCCACCCGATAATAACGCAGATCCAAACACTGATGACTGAGATCGGAAAACTTTATACATTCTGCTAGGTGCCCAGCCATGTGGGTGTGGCGGGAAACGAGAGAGCTGACGAGGCTGCACAGACTGCTACCCAACGAGAGCGCCAGATACGCAAAGGAATGCCTAGCAGAGACTTTGCATGTGCCTTTGAAAGACTCGTTCATCAGAACTGGAATCATGAGTGGCGAGAAGTGACCGAGAACAAACTCCGAGAAATTAAGGACCCGACGCAACCCCTCCGAACAAGCTGCTGGACCAACCGTGAGTGGGAGATAAAGCTGTGCCTCCTTCGTATTGGACATACCCTTCTAACGCATGAGTATTTAGTGAACGGGACTGCGCCACCGCAATGTCACCAGTGTCAGGTTGCGGTGAGTGTAAATCACATTCTCACCGAGTGCCAACGATATGCTGCACTGAGACGCCGTTACTTCAGTCGGAGTGAGATGGCGTTGCTGGGAGACTCGGGGCCCGGTTGAATTGGGGGGAGCCCTCTATAAGTTTCTCCGAGACACTGACATATTCTATGTTATCTAATCTCTCATGAGTTGTACATTATAAGGCCATGTAAATTAATAGACGATACCATTTACAATTTTGTTTTGAAATGTGCTTGAAATGTAATATGCTACTGCAACTCACTGTGTGGATCACTTGTTAGTGATAACGGTGGTAAAACACTTATATAATAAGAATAATAATAATGACATGAATAAATTAGGAGGACTCTCATATTTACTCACCATTTTCAGTCGACACAATAAATATATGATGCTCGATGAAGAATACATTTACTTCAATAAAATGACAGCTATGTAGTGAAAAATTTAATGCTTTGTGTATTACGCTGAATGAAAGTTTGGTATGAAAATTCACAGATACCAAAAAACTGAAAAGACCTATACAAAATTTAATTACCGTACGAAAAAAAATTGAAAGCACCCACGTAATTAGTCTTGAAGAAATGATACAATCCTGAAATATTCCAGAGTAGTTAGGTAGCGAATGGTGTAGAACTTTCTAGGATATGTAATAATCTAATATTCCAATCTAATGAAACAACAGACTTCAGTCAATATTTAAGATGTATATGAGGTCATCGCTCAGCATTTTATTTCTGTAATGGCGAAAAACAAGAATGATCAGAAAGGACCAAAATGTTAGTTGTTCAGGAACAACTTGTTGTTGTTGTTGTTTCCGGTTTAATGGAGCTTCGGAGACGATTCCATGTAGCCCCACGCCTTCAGAGTTGTAGATGTATGCTCTGCAGTTCAGCACACAGGCTGAAAGACGTTACCGGAAGTTTTTCTGCGAAGTGCCACTTGACGAATTCTCTCTGCAACATCACAATTGCAGGAACAACTTGAATACCAATCAGAACTATAAAGGCCCGTCCACACGTGCATACTTAACTGCAGACTTGCCTGCGCAAACCGGTTTGCGCAGGCAAGAGCGTGCGTTTGGACACGAAAACTGTACACCGTGCAAGCTAATAAGAGCGGCCTGCGTAATCTTCAACATGTCAGAGATTAAAACTGCTCAAACTAGATCGTGCAGTTAAGTATGCGGGCAATAGAAAAATGCCAACAAGTCTTCGTCGTCAGACATGACCGATGCCAACAAGATCATCAAGTGAACTGAAGTTTGCGCGTACTTACCTGCAACGTGTGGACACATCAATTTTGCGCAAGTATGCGCAGGCAAGTCTGCGCAAACAAGTCTGCAGTTAAGTATGCACGTGTGGACGGGCCTTAAATTAGGAACACGATTCGCCAATTCCCACCCCCCTCAGGGGGCCACAACTATTGTATCTGTGGGAATTAGCGCTCCCAGGGGGAAAATGTGTGATGACCCGAGCTGAGAGTTAGGTAGGCCTTCTTTTCGTTGAAATATAATGTTTCTTTTTTGTTATGTTAAAGACCACCTTTTGTTCGATTCAATGTTTTGTTTTTAGCGCCTACTACTTTCTTCTTCAACTTTTATCTTGTTTCATAATCTTCTTTCTCAACTCACTGTTCCTATGCCATTTCCGCATAGATTCCGCGTTCCCTTAACACCATACTAAATGGTGCCTTCCTCTTTCCTCTCTTTGGATTGTCTTTGTGACGGATAGGGAGGCTTAAACTAAAATTTAATCTTACCTAATCGCCAATTTCCCTCATGTCAGTCCGCAGCAAGTCTAGCGCGTGCAGAGAGTCGATGTAAAAATTTTAACACCGTGGCTCAACAAAGGTTGCGAAGAAAAAAAAAGTCCTGGACTGCTCGTTTTGAATTTCAGAATAATTTGGTAGCTGCTGGGACAAATATATGCAAATAACATTTAAAGGAGTTCTAAAAAATTGAAGTATTCTGTTCTCACCCCAAGAAAAACGTCGTTGTTGAAAACAAATGACGTCGTTTTAATTTTGCTGAGTAACATTCAGAGGAGCCGCAAAGTTTTAGGGCTTTGTACTATGGCCTACCAAAACAAACATGGTGTGACTGCCTCAACAAGTAATGGGTGGGGAAGGTTCAGAAAAGTCCACGGATGATGCAAAACTTGCCTTAAGCTGCCATATATTGTACATAAGTTTTCCTGTTGGGAGAAAGGTGTAGTTAGCACAAAAACAATACAAAAAAATATACAGTTTTTAGAGGCTAAAAATCTAAAGGTGATGCAGAGTGCAAGTCAGAAAATAAGGACGCAAAAGTTTGGTCAGAACTGCATCACCGGCACAAGCAAACATATCTCAGTGAACATGGGTAATACTTCAGCGGCTCAGCCAACACACAAATTATAGGCGAGTCTTCGCTCAATTTTCATAAGTGCATCCTAATGGCATACTCAGATATAAACCGTCAACCTAATGAGACACTTATAAAAACTAAGGTCAGGCAATACTCTAGACACATGACCAGCCAGGTAGACGCTGAATTGAAGTTACACGGCTCTTCCGATTTTAACGATGCTTGGACAACTTGAGATGTTTTTGACTCAACATAACCAGTCACGAAGGTGTAGTAATTCAACAGCACCACCTGGACACAATTATAACACATTCATTACAAAGGTGGTCAATAGCTGAATAAGTGGGTACACTTAGGCACATCAGTACAAGTAAATAAATTACCTAAAGGGAATGAACACAGTCTTGTACGACACGCATAATCAGCTAGGCAATCTAACATAGGCGACAGTCAAGCCAATATCACTACATCAAAATTGGCAACTACACCACACTCTTCGTTCTGGCTTTCAGCCAGTCTATTGAGGAATTACACGACTCCATAGCTCAAAAACCACAGCTTTTATCCATTAAAGCAAGTATTCATACAACACAGTGTGCATAGATCAAAGTTAGGCTAATCAATCTAATCCAAAAATGCATAAGTTAGCAAGAGAGTATCGCAACATTGAACAACACAGATCAAAAACAGACTTGACAATTAGAACAATGAGTACAAACTGTTCGCAAGAGAGCTACATAACATTGAACGACACAGACCAAAGGCAGGCTTGACAATTAAAACAATGTGTACAAAACTATTAGCAAGAGAGCGACATAACATTGACACAATGAATGAAGAATCATCAAGTATGTAGAATTTGTATGAGCACCACAGAGAAGCTGTGGCAGCAAATATTCCAACCCAACATCATTTGAAGTCTTACAGCTCCTTTCGGTTCTACTCACTAGCTGGAGACAATGCAGAATAAATCTACAAACATAATGGTACAACTTTGCCTATTTCACTTAATAATTAACACACTTACATTTCCTTCTCTGGTGTTTACACAATACACTTCACATAACTGGCGGCCTCTGCTCCGCTCTCAGAGTTTAAATACCTTGGTCCAAAAGCGAGCGTTTCCGGAAAACGAGTGAGCTCGTGGAATGGTTCTTCCGAGGTTCGAAGGTATAAATTTTCTATCGCTGTTTGAAAATATAAATTTCCTAAGTTGCTGCGAAGGCAGAACACATGGAGTTATTAAAAGAGAATAGAATTAGTCAAGTTTGGAGGCAGGATATAAAGGTGCAAATTCATAATTAAAGTCATGACAGTCAAGTTCGACAAAGGAAACATAATGTTATGGGTTGGTTGTACTCTATTTATCATGGAAAACTAAATATTATAAGAGTAGTGAACGGTCAGATAAATTACCGGATTCTGAACGATTGTATCATGCAGTCTGCGGACGATTTGAAGCTGCCGAGAGGATGGACATTGTAGTAAGATAACGAAGGTTTCAAAACACACCACCCAGAGCGCTCCAGCGTGTCTTCAGCGGGAAAAGAGCGATAAGATATAGGTTATATGCTAGCGAAGTCAGTTACCAAACCTATATTCTGTCTGGAACCAATTGCAGAGAACTAAAACCACGGATTCAGAAAAGAGGCCAAAAAAATAAGAAAGGTTTGGAAAATTAAACTCTAAAAAGAATGAGCCGAGATTCCGAGAAGTTTTTTCGAGAATCTTATACGTTAATATCCCATACAGTTGGAAGCTGTACTAGCGACGGAAAGTAAGATCACCAAATACTTCTTTTCATAGATAAATTGAATACTTTGTGAAACGTTCTTTCGGTGCTCTTGAAGTTATAATAGTGTTATATTATTTGTGAATTGTGACAAATTTATATTTAGCGCACAAAATCCCGTGAGATGCTCAATTCTTGATTCCTACGCGGTTTTATTACCATGGTTGAAAAACTTTAGACCATGTGTCTGATATTAATTGCACCCACTTTATGCGAATTTTGATCACCCGAACACACTATCTCAGAAGTTCTGATGGAAATTTTACAAAGTAACCGATTTACCTCATTGGATTCTATTCAAAACTGCTGTCATTTTCTGACTATATACAGTGATGTCAATGCTGTGGCCATGTGTGTGGAATTGGAAGACGCATTGGTTACGGTAAGGTCTCCTGTATCACCAGGCATGTTCATAGAAATCGTGACGTCACCCTATTGGCCCGCCTGTTGACGTCACTGAGAATGAAAAAGACCAGTCACGAGAAGGATTTTAAACCTATAGACAGTGTAGCAAATAGAATTGAAATGAAAGATTAGAAAGAAAGGTCATGAGACGTCGGAAAAAGAGTTTCTCAGGGCTTAACCGATATTGAGAAAAAACAATTTATCAAAAATAGAAAAATGTTTCTTTAAGAAGCACACCATTAAATACCGCATATAAAGCCGGCTAAGAATTATCCAAAGAGCAAAATGAATAAAAACTGCTAACGTGGTTTGGGCGTGTAAACTTGATAGTACCATTTCTGAGCCACACTTCATGTCAAGTGAAATCCAAACATCAGATGTAATATCAAACAAAATTGGAATATCGTAGGGAATTTCATCTTACAAAAACATATTATCGTAGGGAATATGATCATGCAAAATTGGAAAATAACCTTTTAAAATTGGAACTGAAATTGGAACGAGAGAATGAGAAATTAGAACACCGAAATAAATATAATGGTCTAGAGAAATCGAAGAAAGCATCCTTAGTTACCACCATAGAAACAAAAGATGCCCAGGTGCACAATGACATTATCTTGAAATCTCAATACATTCTAACGTCACGCAGCAACGTTGTTCGAGTGGACCAACTTGACGTAATAAACTGCAAGCTTACGGAGAGGTACTTTGTCCAATGTTATACTTTAAGACCAATAGCTCGTATTATTAATAAAAGCTTTAGCCTGAGCGCAATTTCATATTCATAATAGCCACCAGTAATTCAAAATGTTTGCGATGATTTTCCTGTTGAAACTCGGATATTTCTGAACAGCTGGCGTACTCCATCAAATTTCAACTCTTCTGACCTAATTTATTGAGATGTTGGTTTTAGGATGCTTCTGAGGGTGAACTTTTACTCACGGCAGTATATTGGTAACGTATCCTATGTAGCACTTTATGTTACGGGCAGTCGAGATACGAAGCGGGCATATCATGTTCACAAGGACCGACACTGCTCACATGTCCGCCTATCTGCACCGCAATGTACATACATAATTGTACGTCTAACAAGAGGCGAACTTCCTTCGTGGTCGACCGTTTCTAAATGTGCTCAATGCACCTTCTCTAGACATGGTTCCCAATGATGAAAGCATGCCTAAAAAATTTGCGCATCAATAAACCAGAGAATTTGTTCAAATGATTGAGTGAACGTGCTCAGCAAAGATTTAAATATTTGTTCTTTAAGTTAATCAATCAAAGTCTGGGGTATTTTAAACTATACGCCTTTGTAAAAGAAAACTAAACATTCATTTAAGAATTGTTAATAAATGCCAGTTTTACGAACGATATTGCTAGAGCTTAGAAGCCATTTCTTGCAAACTTAAGGAAGCGTAATTACGACGATTAGTTTCATTCTTTTCCATTTGAATTACAGTACTACTAAGCTGTTGAAACACAGTTCAACTGAATGCGTAATAATTGTGAAATACAGATCACAGATGAAAAAATGAAATTGAAATTTAGGAACTAGCTGTCCCAGGGGGAATGATTGAAGTCCCGAGCTACAAATTAGGTAGGCTTTTTGTTGAAATAGAATAAATTTTCTGTCTTGCTGCGGACTTCCGTTCTTCCGTTGACTGCTGGGTTGTACGTTCTTCAACTTTGATCATGTTTCATGAACTTCTTTCTCAACTTGACTGTCTCTATGCCCATTGTGCATAGAATCTGAGTTCCCATAACGACATACTAAATGGGGACTTTCCTCCACCCTCTTTGGACTGCCTTTGTTGCAGGTAGGGAGCTTAAACTAACATCTAATCTGTCACGGCGCCCTTACGTCCATCCTTACTAGTGTTTAGAGAGCGTCAGGTGTCGAAGAATGGATTAACGATTAACTGAAACATTCAATTATTTTATTCAAGACCCTGGACAGTGAAAAAGTATGACAAATTTGGCCAAAAATGGCAGGACTCCAATAAAAAATAGGGCCAGGGGCTGTAGAGTGATGTCCTTCTAACGGCATATCTTCTTACAGAACTAATTTCGGCTTCAATTTCAGATTTTGCAAAAGTTTTGTAGTTCGTGAGATACACACGTTCTTGTTGAAAATTGCTTGTAAAAGCCAGTTTGCGATCAACATGTTCATTACAAGCACTATCTTCTTTTCATAACTTCTGTTCGAGTAACGAAATTTACATTCTGATTTCACATTTCGTATCAAAATATGATAAATATTATAAAGCGCATTTTCGTGCCTACTTTTAATAATCTGCGCTACTTACGGATCTGCCACATTTTGTCATATTTTCTCGCTGTTGTGGGTTTCCAAGTAAACACGCGAGGTAACGAAAAATCAATGTGAATGAGCGAGCAACAAAGCACAACCAAGCAATAAATTGTTTCACGCACAATAATTGAGCGGCTGCATATTTATTGAGGAGCCTCGGGAACAGAATTTTGCCTTTAACTCATCTCAAAATCAAGATCATGAATTTCACTCAGCGGTTCACTCTTCAAAGCATTCCTACTTTCACGTTGAACTCCCCCCGTCGTTGCCTCTGACCGACTTCTCTGAGCGTTTTGAATCACATGTTTCGTTCTCTTTCTGTAGTGTTCATCCTCGTCATCGCTCGACTCGTCATCGCCTCTGGCAGACTACTCCCCATGTCTAAGTCACGAATTTCGCACTGTTGTGTACTATTTTTCTTCATTTACGGCCACACCGGCAAAAAGCGCATTCCGAAGTGTAGGGCATTTTGAATTTTTCCGAATAGCTGCATCGTTTTGCTCAGTATTTGCCGGGGCAGTTTTTTGACACACCCAAGGTTTTTGTGCAGCGCCATTGTGTTATTCACGGGTTTTCTTACGGCATTTCTTGCTGCAATCCACTTAGCCTCTCGTTTAACCAATCTTCAGCTCTACATGGCGTAGGTTCGTCTCACAGCCGTGCATAACATTCTCCATGCTTTACTTAACCGACGAAGACCCCTCAGTTGTTAAGCACCAGCCCATATACCCCGCCACCTTTATTCTAGATCCTTTTCGATAGACCGACGCTCTTCGAGTGTCCCTGCACATTTCTTCGCATCAACATCCAAATTTTATTAGCATATCTATTACCTTCATCTTTTAGTATCGTGTACTCTACAATTTGGCATTTAATTTACATAACTCCTTTACGGAAGTCCAATAATACCCGCATGGTCTTTTTATGGAAGCTTACCTCACGTTTCTTCACCTCAGCTGCCCCAACATACACCCTCTCTTCCCTTCGCAACCAGGCGACTTCTCTCTCTTCTCCCCTTCGTGTGGCGGTAAAATATCCTAATTTATTCTACGTTACGCTGTTTGCTGCGCGCTTTTAATAGTTTTGATACAAAATTAACCTAATTTAGTTAAAATTTTGCTCTAACTGCTGAAGTTTGCAGTGAAAAATTTATTATGAGACCTTTGAAAATTCACGTATCTCACTCCAGCCCAATGGTATTTTGTAAAGCGCCTACCTTTTTGAATCCCATGTGTTGCATGCGCTAATGTCTTGCGTAAGTTTGAAAAGTTACTTTTATTGTGCTGCATGTAGCTGCGGCAGTCTGCAGAATTTTGCTCCTTTGATCCTAATCATGTGTGTCTTTTTGATTAATTACTGTTTAGTGTGATATGGGAGAGAGTGACGCCTACCATCCACTATTGCTATTATTCTGTCGGCGTCGGTCTCTGAACGACTCGCTGCCCTCGCCACATTGACCTCATTTTATGTCGCTTTTTTATCGCAGAACGGTGGCTTGCACATCGGATATTCCCTTCTTCCTAGGCTCTGAGTAAGCTCGAGTTTTTATGCTGTATGTGTTTAGTCTTGATCGGTAATGCAAACGACGAAGAGTAGCCACCCGTTGCGTCCCCACCTGACCTCATATTCCATTGCCATTGTATTCTACTCATTATGACTCCTAATATCGCAACGTGTCATTTTATTTGAAACTAAACTAATCACTCAAAACCACATCGCGTTCTGACTTCCACCATTTTTAGGGTACCGTTGAAACCGCTCACACTCTTTTTCAATATCTTTCTTATTTCTTTTAGCTTGTTTTATCTTGATTAGTTGAACCGATCAAAACATTGGACTTTTCCAGGTCATCGCTCTCATCATAGGTTTTGGTGTTATTCTAGTCAATCTTAATCTCCCTGTTCTCAGATTCTTCATTCGATTTAAACAATAGAAGTTTCACTTACGGTTAGGTTCTCGGCTCATTCTGATCCCTAGTGGCATGAGAACCTCGTCTTGAGTCAACTTTTTTGTATTTACACCTCATTAAGAAATTAGTTGAGCTTTCGCAGGAGCTCTGGTATTTTGAAAATTATCAGTCACCACAAACGTCAACTTCTGATTCCTAGTACGAGAGGAAGAGAGAAGGGGATTAGATCTTGCCGAGCGACATAACCAGTCTCTGTCCTCTCATAAACAAATGATAATCACCACTCTCTTCCCACGAAACGAACACCGCTTCTAACTTTAGCATCTAAGGGTGATCCAATTATTATTATATCAGTGATAATTTACACGCACAGGGAGTAGATAAGAGAGGCCTAGTCGAAGGTTAGATAGGCATTCCTTTTGTTCAAATAGTTTTTAGATTTAGAATTTTGTTACGCACTGTCTTTTTCGGTTCACTGCTGTCCTTTTTTCCGCACTTTCAATTATTATAAGCTATTATTTGTTTCATAAGATTCTTTAAATCTTGCTGTTTCCAAGCGTAGGGTGCGAGTACATACCTTGTACATATATTAATTCCACGTTCCCTCAATTCCATCCTAAATAGTGCCTCCATCTCTTGGGAACACTTCTGTTGTGGTTGGGGGCTTGAACTAACTTATGATCTAATATAAGTTGGGCGACTCAGAGTTAGGTTTCGCTCATGTTTCCCATTCGACTTGATAATTTTAGTGAGTATATTTTATCATTCTTAAAAAAAAATTTCCTTTGAATATTTATTTCAAAAAACAAAACGTCATATGAGTCTATTATTTCAAAGTATTCTTACACGTTCGTTTACACTTCAATACTGAAGCACTTTGTTTCTTTATATCTTATTTTGGTGTATTCCTACGATGATTACCGTGCGTTACCGTTGTGGTTGGGTTTTATTTGAACTACACGCCATTATTGAGCTGGTGCAGTAGGTCAGTTAATAATAGAAGGCAGGGCCTAGAGGGCTGCCGACCACGGCCAGCTCTGCCCCCGTGCACTCCAGTGATTGATTTGCCCGCCCCTCCCTTGAGTCCCTCACCGCCTGGTCTGGGTGTTGAGCACGAGCCAGCCCTCCATGAGATACTTTTATTCCCATCCAAAGATTCCAATCTAAAAATGTTTCTTCTCAGTCTGTCGATTAAAACCAGCCACTCTCATATATTTTTTCTGGATCGTTTCAGCTTTTTATTAAGGAGTATTTTCCTGTGAGCTTTGTATTGATCTAACCTAAATAATTCAACACATTGACTTTCGTCATATATGAATCAAAAGATGCACAAAAATATTAAGGCAGTCGAATGCGCTCTGTAGGTTATATGAGCAAATTACGCGCGTTGGGCTTAGATGTGTAAATGATGTTAAAAAAACTTTAAAATTTCATTTTCATTCTTAGTGATTGTTTGCGTAAAATTGAGACGCATAGAGCTGGGATGGAATCTAAGAACAGTGGAGATGCTACGCCGCCCAAGCCACGGCATGCTAGTTTCGTGTGGGCTAATGCCGCATCAATCATGGTTAGCTCCACATGCAGTAAATAAATGGCGCCAAATCAATGTCTTCCAGTGCTAGTGTAGCTATATGCAATTGCTCACGAATCGTCTCAAGGTAAATAAATTTAATTCCATCTTGATCGGTAAATTCTGAAATTACTGTGTTTTTTCTGCATAATATTATTCTGATATGTTTTCAGAGTTCGATAAATGTGTTTGAATTTCGTTATCTTAATTGAGGATATACTCATTTCTGTGCACTCCAAATTGCCGCAACGGTCGAAATCGAGAGAAGTAATCTTTCTAAGTCTTCCTTTATGCACTCTTTTCTAAATCGAAAATCAAGTTTGAAGCCACGAACGAACAATCGGTTCTTGAAAATTTGATCCTTAGGGTGTAGTTGTTATGCTTCGCGAAAAGAATTTCGATTTGAGTCCTGCCTTATAACTGCTCGCTTTAAGATATCATTGATGCTCGAAAGAATTATGTTTGAGAAGAAATGCCGCGGGAACTGTGCCCAAGAAGAGATGCCAATGGATGGATGCTTCAAGATTTCTACTCTCGCAAGCTCTAGAACTTCTTTCAAACACATCGGGGACTGCGTTATGACAACGATCTAACGGTTTTGCGCCTTCGAAAGTTGCCAGTTACATTGTTAATTTTTTTTTCTCCGTGTGCTAAATTTGGATTCTGTTCTTTACGAATGTACGGTAAATTTGTCACTATTATTTTATATGATCATTAATTGATGTCTTTACGTTTGATTAAACATAACTGCGTTCTATGAAGATGACGTTAAGGAAAAATGAACTCATGACGGCAATGAAACGAAGCAGTGAAAGCGTCGCCTGCGAAGTACTGCAGTGTCTCCAAGTCGGAGCGCTTTGAGCGGGGTGTTTCATTAGGACTCCGAGACCAAGATCTCCTTAACCAAGTCAGTGACGCTTGATGCTGGAGTCTGTTGTCGGTCAAGATTTATTATTAGATGGTCCTTATCTTTCAATCTTTTTTCTGTGTCTTTCTTATGGAGGAGGCTGTAGTACCGTACAACCGACCTCCTGCACGAGTGTCGTATTGCATTCTTTTTTCTTATTAATCTTTTTCTTTCCTTTAGATGTTTACTCCTTCCTTAGCCAGCGTAACGAGCTGTGTACTGACATTTCTAGTTATTTGACCTTGAGCAGTGCAACTGACTCTGCCTACATTGAACTCAGAGCAAACTAGCAGAAAATGTTGATACCTTAGCAAATATAGTTGCAAATAAAGTAAACTAGGGTTGCAAGACTAGATATTATAAGCTACCGCTTTGCATATCTCCTCTCTCCGCCAAACTGGAGTGGCAAGGAGATTTCGAGCACCAAACTCGATTGTAATCGATGAATGGAGCTTTTCCTTCTAATCTCGAAACGAATATCGAAATTATTAAACATACATCATTCGAAACACAATAGTAACAATTTTCATAGATATAGCCTTTTCCAAATGGATATGGTCAATCTCTATCTCGAGCTTGGAATCCCTCCCCATAAATGAGTGTTCTAGATCAGTGTGTACTGTTTATGTGCGTCCAAATCAAATGCTTGTGTTAAGAACCATTCAGACTCGCAAGTACGCCTTTTCTTTAGATGCGGAGTTCGCAGTAGTTGATCCTCTTTTGTCATTTAATGTACATATCGCGTTCCAGATCGTCTTCTTTAAATACATGAAAATGTTCAAGGTTTGGACAAAATAATAGAAAAACTTTAGAAAATCATCAAAATATTTTAATTTGGTAAAAGTCCACTTTTGAGGCAATTGCAGCCTCAATTTTCCGAATTCTCGATTCACACAAGTTGTGAATTCTTTCCAAAGGAATTTTAGTCCATTTTTCAGTTAAAACATCCTACCGTTCTTTTAGAAGCGATAGCAGCGGAAATCGACTTCTTACTTGAGTCTCTAAAAGCGATCATAAATACTCAATAATGTTGAGGTCTTCGGATTGTAATAGCCAGATGAGATGCTCAACTTCATTAGAATGTTCCTCGTACCATTCTTTGACAATTCTAGCTGTGTGAATTGGATCATTATCATCTTGAATGATGGCGTTCCCCTCCGGAAACAGTGCTTGAACCATAGGATGAACTCGTTCGCCCAAAATTCCTAAATAGTCTCTGCTGCTAATTCTTTCATGAAGGGAAGTCATTGCCCCGGCGGACTTCCAAGAAATAGCACCCCAGATCATCACAGAACCCCCACCATGTTTTACGTTTGGGAGAAGGTAGTCTGGATTAAAAGCTTTTTTCGGCTGTCTCAAAACGTACCCTCGGCCAGAGGTCGGAAATGAAGTAAACGATAATTCGTCAGAGAAAATCACATTTTTCCACTGCTCGGCAGACCCATTCTGGTGGTTTCTACACCTTTTTAAACGCTTCGAAACATTTGTCTTTGAGAGCAGAGGTTTTCTTATTGCAGCTCTTCCGTAGAATCCAGATTTATGCAGCTCCCAATTAATAGCTTTTGTGGAAACTGAGTTCTGTAGGTTTTCATTTAGGTTCAGTGATTTTCAGAGCCGTGGTCTTGTGAAGCTCTATGACAATTCGATTTAGAGTTCCATAATCTCTCTCAGACAGAAAACTTCGACATTGAGCCAGACCTTTTCTTTGATGAGGACGTTTTTCCTTCTCTTTCAAAGGCAGTCATTACTTTTGAGACAGTGCCTCTTGAAACGTCAAGCATTCGGGCAATTTTTGTTACACTAGCACCTCCATACGAGCACCAACCATTTGGCCTCTTTGGTAGTCAGAGAGGTCTGCCATTTTTATAAGGTTATAACAAAATTTTTCGTTTAGGTATCAGTAAAACAGAGTTAATTTAAATGAAGTATCAAATAGCTACAATAATAAACAATATAACATAAAAATATGTCGAGTTCTGGTTGTTTATAACAGTTCTAGGATTATAATTCTAAAATATTAGGCATTTCCATTGTTTTTGTAAACACATGTTAATGAAAGCGTCACTGAAGTTTTAAAAAATCTTGACAGGGGTGATTAAAATTCCTTACATCCAGAGGGTTAACATTTTTAAATTTATAATTCTTATTCGTGATTGACGGTATTTCAAAGAGTCCAATCAAATAAATAATATATCATAAATATTACTAATACGAACCACGTTTGTTTCTTCATAGTTAGTAATTATTTCTTGTGTCCAGATGTAAACGAACTTAGAATATGAATAAAAAATTGATTCTTTTACGCTATGATGATTAAAAATGCAATGATTAATCGTGAAAATTCAGAAGTACGTAAATCCTGGCGCATGAGCAGTTAAGTTTTCAAAATATGCACAATGTCTCACCGCGTAGAAGTCCAAATGGGATAACACCACATAAAGCTTGAATAAGCTGCGGCAAAGAACTGGTTTTCGTTGTGATCACTATATTGCCTCAGCAACGTTGCACTCACCTCGATTGAACGAATGGCTGGGCTAACTTTAGAACGAAATCACTGGAGTTCAAATCTGCTTTGTCGAACTTTCACGAAATTATCGCCAGTATTTGAGACGATAAAAGTTTCGTCATTCTTGGTGACATCTCTATAAAGAAAAATAGAGAAAAAGTTATCTGCTCGTGTGGTGCTTTAGAATGCTGTGTTGTGACACAGCAAGTTGAAAAAAATGTTGTAAATAAATGAACATCGTGGAACGTTGCGTTTTCTTGCGGATCACCCTAAATCATGCTCCACAATCCCTTCATTCTCTGACATGAAAGACCAGAAGTTATTACAGCAATTTCGTCAAGCCAAAGGTCGAACAATTTTTGCTCTTTCGTAGCGTGACGTTGCTAGGAGCAACTCGAGTTCCTTGAAATTTTGTTTGAAATGTCGCGACGATACCGTTATTGTGAGCCCAAAATGTTTCTAAAACATGAGAAATAATTCGCTGCCGGAACTCTCATTTACTCCTTGAAACCGTGTCTCGTGGGCTAAATGTTTGTTTCGTAGTCATTTTTTTTATGGGACCTCAAGAATTAACGGGTTATTTTAACGGGCTAGCCGTTAATGAATAATTTTTTGAGGCTCTTAAAAACGACGTTGCTGATGAAAGAGAAAAACATTAGGTTTCACTTGAGAGATGATGCTTTTGACTTCAGTAGTTCTCTATTCTTTTTAGTTCGCAACTGAACCAAGTTACGTATGATGTTCGGAAGTGTTTTGGGCAAATCATTGTTTTTGACTTTTGTTTGGCTATTGTAGTGATAACAGTAAAAAGCATAACAGTTAATTCCCCGTAGACCGTTTCATGCATTTTTTCAGCATGGGCCAATTCCCTTGTCAGAAATTATTCCTATAAATTTCTTGGTCAGTTATTTTTTAGTCTACTAATTTATTGGTTTGCTCATTTCTCGGTGTGACAATTTCTTAGTCTACTAATTTCTTGGTTTGCTAATTCTTTCGTCTGAAAACTCCTCCGCCTGCTAATTTCTTGACGTGGTGATTTTTTGGTGGCTGATATCTTACTCGGCTGATTCCTTCTTCTGTCTGTCCCATCATGTACTAAATAAATGGCCTGCTAATTCTTTCATTGTTTGCTAAAGACTTATTAATCTACTAATTCCATCTCTGTCTGTTAGCTCCCTGTTTTTCTGCTGTTTTTTTTATGTCAGTTCCTTTTTGTTTTCTAATTCCTTATTTGTCTGCTAATTTCCCTGTAAGACGAACGGCATGTGTTAATTTCTATTCGCCATAGATCATGTCTTCAAATGAGGTGCAAACCAACGTTGTTAGGATTCATTACCTTCTTCTTTTTGATCTTGATGTATTGACATGTTCAACAAGCTCATATAGCCAACTAGTGGATGGTTATTTTAGTTTTAATTACAAAGTAGGTAGTTGAACATCAGCATAATTCTTTAAATTAGCGTCATTTACAATGTACGGCCAACCAATTTGTAATGACAGGAGTCACCTCCGTAGCCTTCGAGAGAGAGGCACCTCGCTG
>JACJUY010000776.1:33477-50444 GCA_014220935.1 Platorchestia sp. MABIK
CTATTGCCTTTTTTATTCCGTTCAGCTGAGGGTACTTGTGCTTCGCAGCAGAACTGCAGAGAAAGTTAGGCTCCCGGCGCTCGCATGCGTAAATATTCCTAACTTGACCCCGGTGCAAATCTAAGTCAAGACGTTTGAGTGTGGACGAACTCAGAACAGTGAAATATTCAAGACGAGTGCCTCTGTAATCAAAACATCTCGGCTTTTTGAAATTGTTTTTTTCAATTTGAATTTTCGTGGAGCAGCTATTATGGCTCATAGCTGCTCCACACAAATATAATCTGGAGAAAATCCTGCGTTCATCACAACTGAAGTGAATGCGCAAGCTAAGAGAAGCAGTCATTTAGAAAATTCAGTCCACCTGATTTCCTTTATCAGCTTTGTGAGAATTACAGTATAGCACACACTTGAAGAAAACAGTAATAATGCAGTGCCGTAATTACGGAAGAAGACGGGATATGTGAAAAAAAATTCTTTACCTCAGGGTGTTTGCTTTCTGCATGGGTCGATGGGTGGAGTGATGAACGGTGGCGTGGCCTTAATTAATATGAGAGCTAGAAGCCATTGGCTTGTGAAAGGCATCACTTGTACGCCTATGTTCTTCATCTTCGTTCAGCAGAATGTCTGTCGTTTTCTTATGACTCTGAACGATTCTATTTGCATGGTTTGAGCGATTTACAAAGTTAATCATAGCAAAATATTTTCCTGACACCAAGTAAAAATTGTTTCTAGATGAAGGAGCGGTCTAGCGTGAAGAAAGCATTTTTACACCATTTAATGGATTACGCAGTAGTACTCTATTTCATTTCATGAGTGTAACATCCTTATCACGCGCCTCCAACGTTGCATCCCCTCAGGGGGATACAACTATTGTATCTATGGGAATTAGCGCTCCCAGGGGGACAATGTGAGGGCCCGAGCTAAAGGTTAGGTAGATTTTTTGTTGAAATAACATAGGTTTTTGTTCTGTTACGGACCATCTTTTTTCGGTTCACTGCTGTCCTGTTTTTCAGCTCCTACCACTTTCTTCTTCAACTTTTCTTGTTTCATGAACTTCTTTCTTTGCTTACTGTTTCTGTGCACCTTGTGCATAGATTCCACGTTCCCTCAACTCCATACTAAATGGTGCCTTCCTCCTTCCTCTCTTAGAACATCTTTGTCGTGGTTAAGGGAGGCTAAAACTTTCTTATATAATAATAATAATAATCCAACGTTGCATCGCAACCGCGCGCTCGTCCGATGTCCACCTGACATGTTCTGTGCGAGATCGTTGTGGTCGAATCAATAAGTGAGGATTAATCGAGAGGTATATTATGAACTGCTGTCGCAGCTGTCGTCTGACACTAAACATAAACTGCGTTGGTTACTGCATGATAACTCTTAATATGCTACTAATTCTGCTGTATACTGCGTCAGAAGTCATCAACGAAGGTCAATTAAGTGTAAATAATTAATCATTTTTCATTAATTAATGAAACTAAATGTCTCATAATTGATCAAAATGTTTCACTGTTGTCTCAAATTTCAATATACAAACATTCTGTGCTCTCAGTAATCAATTGATGCCCATGCACGTAGGAAATCATGAAAATGATATCAATGTCCACTTTACTGTAACTGATCGTTTAATACCTTAGCACTGACGCGATATTGGCTGGTGGAGTCGAGAGGGCGTATCGGATTGGGTTCTGTTAATTATTTCTGGTAGGTAGGCCCTCCAATTGGCCATGTTCCCTCCTCTGTCCCGGGCTTTGGTGACTTGTGAACAGAGGATGCCTAGTAGTCATCTTTGGAGAATGTTATTTAATATTAATAGTCATCTCTGCCCCTGTTGTACGGTGAGAGTGGTCGTAGTATCCTATATACCTGCACCGAATTGGTTTGCTCTGATATTACCTTTTCCGAAGCAGTGTTTTGATTTTACTAAAGATTTGCTTTTTAGTTTTGCTGGCCCTGTCTCTTAACTAGTTCTCTAGTACGTTTAATAACTTGTCAGTTCTTGTCCACGCCTTCCGCTAATAGCGCGTCCATGGATATTGAGTAGGCCACTCATTTTGTTGTCTTCTCATNTCCTCCTTCCTCTCTTTGGATCGCCTTTGTAGCGGATAGGGAGGCTTAAACTAACTAATAATAATCTAATCATCTCAGCCCCTGTTGTACGGTGAGAGTGTTCGTAGTATCCTTTATACCTGCACCGAATTGGTTTGCTCTGATATTACCTTTTCCGAAGCAGTGTTTTGATTTTACTAAAGATTTGCTTTTTAGTTTTGCTGGCCCTGTCTCATAACTAGTTCTCTAGTACGTTTAATAACTTGTCAGTTCTTGTCCACGCCTTCTGCTAATAGCGCGTCCATGGATATTGAGTAGGCCACTCATTTTGTTGTCTTCTCATTGCATTTTTAAAAAACACGTTCACTAGGTGATCTAAAAGATAACGTTGGGATTTCAAATGATCAACTAGCGAGTAAGTCTTTAATAATATGTACCTGAATATCAAGCAAAGCTGAAATGGAAAGAGTGCTCCATCCATTAGGGGTACAAACTGGAATGTTCTCACGAACCGCGTATCGATTGGCGTACTGATGTAATTCGTGAATAGGCTAGGATGTTTACTCGACCCTCCGTAACACTGCTTCCCGTCTCCTCGAGTTGTTTTCAACTTTAGTAATGAAGCTTTTGAGTTCTTTTTATGAAAGCTTTCAATATTTTTTCCACGAGGACGCTCTCTAACGTTTCGAGGAAATGTCAGCGTGTTTCTTTTGTGATTTTTGTCGTACGCATGCAAGAGCCACTCTCGGAATTCAATCACGAGAAAGTTTTGAGTGACATGAGGGAAATCTTGTGTCAGAAAGTGAAGAGAAATATTAAGAAAGACGCCGAATAACAGGGTTTGATGTCAGGTCAGGAGCGTGGCATGTGCCATCCAATTGTACGGTCCAGGGCGCATCTTATCTAGCATGTGGAGCCTTGCTAAGTTGTCCGATAAACTCAGCCGTCGTCCTCCCGTTAGGACAAGGCACTATAGATCGAACAGAGGAACCACCACAGCTCTTCAGAATTGTGCTGAGTTGTATTATTTTCGATCATGTTTCAGCAAAACTCAGCATTACGAAGAGCAAGTGCTCTTATCATACAGAGAGGAGTATTTTATTATCGCGCAGCTGAAGTTCAACCCTGTGAATAATCCTCGTATTTTCAGAAATGTGGTATTCCATGTGGCTGCCTCAAGTGTTATTGTAAATAACTTTACGCGGTTTTTGCCGTCTTGAATATTGAAGATCTATGAAAAAGTTCCTTTTTTTATTTTTTCCCTCCTTGAAGAAATGTGCTGAGAAATATTATTTCTCACAAAAACTACGCTAAAGTTATCGAGTGCTCTGTGGCATTCACTTTTCCTGTGTTTATCGTGGCAGATGAATAATTTTTTTTTCTAGTTCGAAATTGCTCTGAAATAAACGTTAATTTCAAGCTTACAATTTTTGACTATCCTGAGTCTGCCGTCTTCATGGTTGCTGTGAAGTTTTTCTGTGGTAATCTCAAAACTCAACTCATACTCTTCATTTCTGAGAGAAATTTTTTTAGGATTTTCTCGATTACGAGAAATTACCATTTACAGCAAATAATTCTCGAATGAGAGGTCTTCAGCATCTTCGGGACCTGGAAGTCTTGACTCCGAACATGTTCTGGATGTGGAACTTGAGCTCATGACCTGCGAGTGTAATCTTGGTAGCTGTTGGAACTAAAAATGACTCCCTAAATTTCAATAAATTTGTACTTATTGGGTCAATATAATGACTGAGTTGGACGGCTCTTGTTTCACTAGAACTTCAACGCCTAAGTAAGTTTTAGAACCGGAATCTTGGTCCAAAAATTTTCATAATCACGAATGTTACCTATCTATGTGTAGTTATAAACTCTGAAACTAACTCTTTATTTCTAGAGTTACTCGAACACGCATTGTGATATTAATAAATAGTGTAAGATAAATAAAGTCTGACGAAAAGTCCTGGAAAAGGCCGTGTAACAATTTCTGATGAACACCACCGGTTTCAAAGGCTCAACTTCCCCTGATCGGAAGCTCAGATTTCATTGGTCGGGTTTCGAAAGTATCTTACCAGCATTGATGGTAATTTTAGGAAGCGGATAAAGTGTCATGTGTTAATTCTGGATAACCGAAGGATTTGGTCACCTCATGTTTGTGGTTAAACTGCAGCGGGCGTCTGCGCATGCGTCGTTGGCTCACCGTAAATCGACGCATGTTCAATTTTTGGGTGATGCTTCTTCGTAAGTTGCATCGTTGGTTCACACTGTATCAAACAGCTTAAAATGTAACATAAGTCAGCTGAAGTTTCTAATGATATTACCATAAATGGAGACCCGGCGACCATCTCTAGACAGTCTTGCTTCAACTGAAAAATCGCACTATGGAATTCAGGCAGATTGTCTTTTAGATAGATCTTTTAAGGTTTGTTTTTTTGGATATTTTTATGAACGTATTTTCCATATAGCATTTCGAACCGGGATGTAGAATCAATCTCATCTTGTTTTACTCACAGGCTGGGTCGTAGAGCCAATTCAAAAGGATAGATTCGGAACTGTTGAAACGTGAGACAAAATCGTGTGGTAAAGTTCATATATTTTCTTGGAATTTGATTATTCCTGAAATGCCTGCGATCGAAAGTTTTTATTTTAAAAATGACATTTGGTAAGTATTGCCCTATTTCTTAAAATTATGGAGGGAAAAACGGAACATTTTCAGAAAAATGATTTCGCATCTGCCACAAGTACGGTTCGGCTGGAATCTTCCGTTCTCATGTTAAAGTTTACATGAGAGCTCAAAATCGACTAGTAAATACGTTTGAGGCTGGCTTTGAACGCTGAGTGTCTTACGAGTACTCTCGCCCATGACTGAATAATAAGATTGGGTGAAAACATGTACACTTGTTCCTGCCGAGGGAGACGCAGCGGGAATTTTTATGATAAATATTTTGAAAAGAAGAGCTCTGATCCAATGATCTCTAACTATCATCGTCTAAACTTCGGGATTTAAAGAACTGAGTTTCCTGTGATTGGAATAGTGTCTTATGTCTGTGAAAAACAGTTTCCCTCCTTATCGGTAAGTTTTTTTTATTGGTGACCTTATATGCGTTTACGCTGTTAATTTGCATTCATTAGAAGTAATCTAAATTTACGTCAACTGGAAAAGGGTTCTTTCTTATGAATCTATGGGAATCGGCACTTTCAGGGGGATACGTGAGGTCCCGAGATAGAGGTTAGGTTGGCCTTCCTTTCGTAGAAATAGAACAGATTTTTTGTTTTGTAACGGATTATCTTTTTTTAGCACCTACGACTTTCCTTTTCAACTTTAATTTTGTTTCATGAATTTCTTAAACAACTCACTGTTTCTATGCACCTTGTTCATAGATTCCTTGTTCCCTTAACTACATGCTAAATGGTGCGTTCCTCCTTCCTCTCTTTGGAACGCCTTTGTTGCGGTTAGGAAGACTTAAACTAACATACAATCAAATTTTCTCCACCCATCCTCAACTTTTTTTACAAACGTTGTAAAATACTGCACCATAGCCCATGTTATTTTTGAAACTTTCGCTTGTGATATCGTCGACGTACGGCTCTTGCTCGGCTGTCCGCCACTCGCAGGAGACTCGCAGCGGACGAGCACAAACAAGGTCCTCGCCTGTCATTCGGCGGTGTGGCTAGAAGTCGGCGCAGTGTCTCTCCGAACAATATCGGCTTGCTTTTTTTCTTTTGCTGAGAGTTCAATATTGATGATTTGAAATATTGGCTAGGGTTGAGGAAGTTCTATTGTGTGTCCCACAGCTGGCCAGTTACAAATGTGCATTGCACTTCAATTTTAAGATGTTGTCCGGTATAACGATACTTGAAATGACTAGTTGTTTTTGATCAGTGATTCCAAAACGTCTCAGTTATCTTACGTGTGGAAGTATTTAGGATGAACAAATTAAGATTTGCGAGTAATCTTAGCTTGTTCCTTCACCCAAATTACTATTCATCTAAGCAAATCGTAGAACTTCTCATTTTAAATAACTTATTTCTGGTTTTGTCGCGGTAAAATGTGTTGACCTGTCACATCTTCACTAATATCAGGCAGAGATGAGATCCCGCGTTAGTTTGATGGGCCTGACTTTTGTTGAAATAGAAAAGGGTTCCTGTTTTGTGACGAACTAACTTTTTCGGTTCATTGTTTACCAGTTATTAAACATAATCATTTTTCTTTTTCACATTTTATTTCGTTGCAATAACTTATTTTTCAACTAGTTGTTTGTGTGCAGAGGGGATCTTATTTAGGAGCATACCTTGGGCGTATATTTACCGTTCCCTAGACTCATTTCAAAATGGTACCTTCATCCTTCCGTTCGTGAGAACTCATTTGTTATAGTTAGGGAGGCTTAAACTCGCTTCTAATCTTATGTTCCCCTGTAGTCCCATTCTAAATGGCCACTTCTCTTCGCATCTCGTGCGGTCGCCTTCCTTTGGACTGGATGGTCTTAAACTTAAAAATATGAAATAATTATTATATGAAATAATTATGAGAATTCGAAATAAATCAGCGTTTGTTTGTTCGTTTTTGTTTTTAAAAAAATACGAGCTTGGATATTGTGCGCTGTAAATCTTTCTTATGACGGCACCGCTTTATTGTGTGTTGAAATTACCAGGGATTTTAATTCCAGGCGTCCTACCTTTCGCACCTGAAAATTTTTTCAAATGTCAGGACTTCGCAGAACTTGTTCACATGTCACAAGTGAATTTTGAAGGCAGCACGTGAACAATTTCCATAACCTTCCCCATTGAGTGTCCCGGCACGAGTTACATCACATGACCATCACTACGAGTGACGGCGCTCTCTATTTCTATGCTAGTGGCTTGCATCAAGTCTGTCTACCTTAGTCTCACTCACGTGCGCCATTTTCTCCTCTTAAACCTTGAGTTCGTGTTTTCTGCTCTGATTTTATTTTACTTCAAGTTTTTTCGGCTTCTCCCAGAGGTCGCGGAATGACGGCCTCTGCCATCAGTGCCCCATTTCGATCGTGCCTGCACTGCCGAGGCAAGTAGACTTTGCTTTTAAACTTCAGTCCAGTGAAATTTAAGTATAAAAGAAGAAAGAAAAACCGTTATTTTTAAAAAAGTTGTAACATAAGCTGTATAACATGTCGGTTTTATAAATTCCTTAGTATGAAAGTCCTTCATTGATAGACAAGCCCTACGAGGTGTACAATAGCCGCGTTGATTTGTTATCGAGAGAAACTCTTGGAAATTTTCTCGTGGAAATTTTATCCCAGGCAAGATGACTGAGAGCTTATGAATACTTTAAATACTACTGGAGAATGCTTTTGAGGTTCTTCACTTTAAGTTAAAACGAAAGATAAAAATACATGAAACACTTTATCGACACAAGCTGAAATACCCTCCTAAAGGATTTTCAAGTTATGCGAAAAGTTTCGTCCAAAGAAATTTATGAAAAAACGGTACAAACACGGATACTCAACTCAAATAAAGAAATATACAGACAAAAACGAAATTTAGTGCTCGTTTATTTATCATACGATGAGTGAGCTGATTTGTTTATGATCCCTAAGCTTAGATTACGCTTATTTTCATTTATCTCTTTCCATTTTGGGTTACAGAAACATGCGACGCTCAAATCTCTTTTATCGCATGTTTAATCTAGTAACAAATCTCTTTTTGAAACAATGAGCCAGTGAACTAATTTTATTTGCTGAAATTTCGAGTATGTTCAGCGTTAACTGATACAAACCAGTTTCGAAAAAAAAAATCTTTTCTGAAGAAATGACATTTCATCCTGCTACATCAGAATCAACTACTCTGTTGTTCAGTGCAGCAGAAAGAGATAACTAAGGAAAAATAATAATATAATTAACTTTGAAATCGCAAAAAATTAGCTATTATCAAATTTTCTGAAATTTTAGATATGTCAAGTTACAGTCAACAAACAACAACAAACATTTTTAGGTTTCCAACGACGGTGGAAGGAAATTTGAAAGAAGCGAGGAAAAATTGATATTACAGTGAAGTGTAATTTTGGAGTTGAATAAGCAAATGGGAAATATATTTCACGAATCCAAGGCGTGAATTATACGAGTATGTATGGATCAATGGCGAATCTTTGTTAAACGTTTTTCATATCACAAAAGGCAATTTTAAATACCTGCTGAGAACCCCGAGTGGTAACCATTTTCTCAAAATTTAGCGCTGATAGCAATACTGCTTTAAAATGCCGCTTTGTGCCCCTATATTGGCAGCTCAGATCAACATGCGCTAGAGTAACTGATAGACTGAGATGAGGTAGATTCGGGGAAGTAGCGGTGACAAACACGCAATTTTCCGAGCACATCATTTTTGCGTAGCTTCGCATTTTTAGGAGAAAAATAATTCTGTAATTGTGAACTGGCAGGCTGAACCATGCACAACTATTTCTTAAATTCTCGCCTAGTTTTATTATATAGTAGATTTCCCTTCAAAACCGTCCTGCCTTTCTACGAGGAGAAGTTTAGTGTAATTCAGCATGAAGTACATCTTCTCGCCTATATTTATGCCATTGTGTTTCACGTTCATGTTTTCGCATTTCATGTTTATGTCCCTGTTGAGCGACTCCACAGCGCTTCTTAAATTTTCATTTGTATTGTGTAAAATTTACAGTTTTGTCTGCTCTTACCTCGCTGTTGTTTGACTTGCATTGCGTAATTGCTAACGTTACAGTTCAATTAACTACTGATTTTAATTGACGCAGTACTGTCCGTGCTGGTGTTTCCAAGTCGGTCGTGTTTTGCCACTCCTATTCTTTCGAGGTATCTTGTCTGGCTCAACATCAAGTTTCATTGAACTGCTCTCGTTATGTGCTAAAATACAATTGAAAATTCTGCTTAATTTCGTTTTGGTTTTTGTGAGTCAAAGTTCACATTTTTGACTGTAAAACGTAAAGGTAGCCTTTGATCTTTTTGGTCGATGTCATAGCTAGAAAATTCGTACAAAAATTATGGGGAAATAAAATTTTCAAATGAGCTTTGTGTTGCCTTCTGCATGAAATCGAGGAGTCTGTTATTTCGAGGTGCAGGCTTCATATTTATGTTTTGTTGCGTTAAAAATATTTGAGTATTTGATTCCGGATGCAAACGAGTTCCTTGATAAATGTCCAATTTCTTGTATGATCTTCAACTCATGCGAAAGAGCCACTTCATTCACATAATTGGAGTATGTCTGGATGAGGCAGACGTGTTCAAGGAAAGTATTTTTTGCTCCAGCCAGCCAGCTGAGAAGTCCAGCCAGCTGTCTCCTGGAGGGCTCTTCCACTTGTCGAACGCACATGCGGCTCGAAACCACTGCCCTCTTAGGGGGGCACAACTACATCAAGTATCTCTGGTAACTAGCGCTCCCAGGCGGAAGATGCCAGGCCCGAGCTTGAAATTAGGTAGGCCTTATGTTTGTTAAAACAGAAAAAATTATTCATCTGTTAAGTGCATTCTATTTCTTATATTCACTGCTGTCAAGTTTATCAGCACCGACTACTTCCTTCAAATTATGTAGTGTTTCATAAACTTCCTTCTTAACTTAGTTATTTGCGTTGAGCATTTTGTGTGGGAACTCACCTCTAAGGCTGCCTACACACGGAGCGTTTTTTCGACGCGCGTCATTTACGACGCGCGTCGAAAACGACGGTCAGTTTTAGCTGAGTGTGCTAGCAGACGCTGTCCTACACACGGGGCGTCAAGAAGACGACCGTCATTGTGACGCTGAAGCGCCGGGCGTCATCCTGCTAAGTTTAGGCGTTGTTTGCACTGCTCAGTAAGTGGCGGGTGTGCATTTGCTACGAGACCTACAGACGGAGCGTCGCGTTGTAATTTTATACTCGCTCGTTTTCATTTTCATAGGATTATTTTGTGTTCGAAAACATTTTAATTTGATTTTTATTTAGTGAAATACAGATCAAATTGCTGGAAAATTCATGTGTAGAGACTATGTAGAAGTGAATATTATTATCAGTGAATTTATTTATATTGATGAAGCAACCTGTTTTCAGATTTGCATCAAATCATATTCCCAGTCCAGTAGGTTTTTTGTTTGTCTCATATTGGTGTCCTCTTTTTCCAACGATGGTTGTAGGTGATTCAGCAGTTCATCATACGAATCTTAGCACATTCGGAAATTTGAAAAACTTTTCTAGTTCAGTAAATAAATTGGAGAAATATCTGGTATTAACAGCTAGCAATGGGTGTATCCACATTCTCCTCTTCTTTCTCTTGTAGAGCGATCTGCACGCTGAGTATGCAATCAATACATCTGTAATTTCCTCACGTATTTCCATTCTGACAAATAATACACAAGTTTTTTCCCTCAACTGCTGTCGCTGCACTGCCAACTGAACCGGAAAATAACGCCCCCTGTGTAGGTAGCGGCGTATTTTATGACGCGCGTCGTAAATGACGCGCGTCGAAAAAAGTCCCCGTGTGTAGGCAGCCTAAAGGGTTCATTTTCAATAAAGGCTTCATATTATCATAAAGGCTTCAATGAAGCCTTTATCCTTCTACTGTTTGAGACATCTATATTGCCACAAGGGAGGCTGGAACTAACTTATCTAATCTATTTTTTCCGATCCTATTGCTTGTATTTAACTATGAACATATTTGGCCCCCAGAGGTTTAACACTCGCTTCACTCTCACGCTCAAATTTAACAATGGACGACTACATCATTCTCATCTGTTTGCCATTATTGTACGGAAATGAACTAGTAAAAACAAGCAATTGTTGAATTTTGCAATACGAAGTTAGAAGCAGAGAAAGAAAACGAACGTATCGACCAACTTGATCATTCAATATCTTCTATGAGGAGCGACCCAGTTGACCGAAAGCTCCTTCTGCTTCCTTTCTTTCTTTTTCGTAAATTTCCATTGAAAACTCGGTAAAAAGCGTTGTTTTACTCTGGCACAGAGGGATCCTGTTGAAAATCGTCATGATTACCTGACAAGTGAAGAAACTCTTGTTGCGTCACAAATGTGGTTGTACTTATTTCAATTTCAATAAAGTTGCGGGATTTCTCTGTAAGTTTTGCTGAGTTGATGCATAACAAAAGTGACAGTACTGAAAACTGGCTTGGTATTTCAATTGAGCCTCTCCGTTTGCTCTCAGACGATCTTCATTGACAGATCTGCTCTGAGTGTTGGATAATAGAAGCTCACAATGGTTTTTCATGTAGTAGAGTTAATGTAATACGTATAAAATTATCAGCGTCCTTTCTCTGAAGTTGCTCTTTGTAACCGTGACCAATTCGATTGTATATCTTGCATGAGACCGGCATCATTTAGTGACACCAGTGCACACGTGCTGGTCGGCATTAATCTGAAGAATTTAATCCCTTATTTCTTGAGTTAAATTCGCTTGTGAAAGTCGATGCTGTTCGGCTTCAGTCTGAAGAATTTCACCCCCTCTTTCTTGAGTTGAATTCTCTCGTGCCACTCAATGTTGTCGAAGAATTTCCTCGCTTCTTTCATGTGTTAAGCTCTCTTTAGCTACTCGGTGTTGCTCTGCATTATTCCGTAGAATTTCCAAACGCCGGTCAAAAGTCAATTTAGCTCTAGCTTTTCGTTGGCGAGCAACATTGCTTCGTCTTGCCATTTCGCGTCGTTCATCCGATCGTCTTCGATGTTTTTTTCTGCTGTCGGAGTCTTGCTACTTCTCTCTTCCGGTTGGACACATTTCTATCTTTGGTGGCCTCTTTTGCCGGATTTTTTTCTGAAACGTCGTCTATTATCTCTTCAAAGCTCTTCAAGAACATCACAGTTTCGAAAACAATTACTCAAGTTCCAAAATCTTGAGACTTATACTCAGTGGTAGCCAGGTTACTGGTCGAACGAATTTAAAATATTTATTTTCGCAATATCAACTAAAAATATCAAAGCGATGTGATGAATTTCAACAGAGAAAGCTCCATGGAAAATTTCTATTCTAAAAATAAGCCGATTGCGTATTGTGGAGACCATAATCAAGAGGAGGTCACGCGGACAGAGGGACGGGCGGACGAACGCGGCCTTATACAATAGTGATATTAGCGAGTAAACGAATTTGTTAATTTCGTGTCTAAAAGTAACTTACAACGGTAAAACTGCCAGAAATTCTGTTTTGTAACTTGATACATTTGTATTTACAACCTGACTGTATTAATTACACGCTTCAAGTACATGCGATTTGTTACGACATTTACGACAAACGTAAATTAGGGGTTCGACACAAAATGTGCCACAAAATTTCTCAAGTCTTACATTTTTAAGTTGAAAAAATTCTCTGATGCGGCATTGTGCTTGACACAGACGGAGGGACGGACGGACGGACGGACTCGGCTACTTTTATAATAGTGATGACCGGTTTTTAAGAAACTGGCTTCCTAATGTAATAGCCTGCGCCATCGATTCATTAGTGGTGTATTTAGTTTCAGAGACATTCATTACTAATTATGTTTTAATTCTTTAATTAATTATACTTATAGACTGAATTTTTTTTCTCCGCCCAAAATTTATTTATGAGAAGAATATGAGAACGAGGCAGGTTGGACTCCAAAGTTAAAGAAGTTCCGAATTTTTACGAACAAAACGGCAAAAATGTTTCTAGTAATGGCAGAAAACTTGTCAATGAAGGTCAAAGAAGAACTTTAAAATCATTTCACTGAAATGTTCCAAGCCTCAGCTCATCATCAGCATCTGCAAAACAAAAAATATACATGCATTGAATAAAAAACGGAACAAGTTCACAAAATTGCTCCTCAAGTATTCAAATTGGTGTTTAAATAAAACAATGACACAACATAATAAAAACACGGAATAAATATAATTATCAGAACTTCACTACCCAGTATCGTGAATGCGAGTTAAAGAGGGAAAATAAAAATATATGAGGACAACAGCCAGAGGGACACATTACTAGCTAAAGTAAAATCTTATCAAAGAGAGAGAGAGAGAGAGATAGAGGGATGCTTGTTTCGGTAGTACAATTGTCACAAAGACAAGATCTCGTCGTTTTTCACGAACAGCGATTGCTACCCATGGCTTGTCCAATATTTACATAATATTCCGGTACTTTTGTGAAACGTTTTGTTGCTTTGTTTTCACAGCTGCTCTAGGAAAGAAAGCCTCTTTTCATAGACTGTACTGAAATATTCATGGTATCCTTGCTACTACTTAATGCCATACGGCGCTGATAAAAACTGTGCCAACAACGGACACCTGCCTATGTATGAGCTATTACTGATTCCTTCATCAATTTCTTTAATCACAAGGTTAATACAAACTAGTCTTAGCTAACAGTTCGTTTACATTTCTTATCTTGTAATAAAGCGCAGAGCTTGGGGGCGCTTGAAGTCTGCAGAAGTCGTGCCGTAGCAGAAATCACTACTACTGATTAATGCAGGCAGAATGAGACGCGTGCTAGGCTTCCTTTGTTTGCAAGACGGCTTGTGTGATGGCTCTTTACTTCTACCCTTCACTAGCTTTGGCTAGTGAAGCTTGTAGCTCGCCAGCGTACACGACCGAGTTCGGTCTACGCTGTGAGACGAAACCCACGCTCAGGTTTTTAGTAAAATCTTATTTCTTTCTTGAATGTAAACGATTCATTTTGTGCGGGTGACAACAAAAGTTAATTTCAGGAGCAGCAAATGCACAAACCAAAGGGATTATGACGAGTCGCGTTGTAATTGACTTGACAGGCTTCCGAGTGTAGCGCAAATGTGATTGAAGAACATTAGAAGAAGCCTTTGTTATATTCAGAGAACTCGCGCATTGAAACTCTGCTAAAGCTTCTAATTCGAGTTGTAAATAAAAAGCGTTTGCGCACTTTCGTTTCACAGTGGGGAGCAGGAAGTTTGATGACGATTTGTGATGATTTATATACTTTTGTCACGCGTTTTTTTGCCTCTTCAGGGAATACAATTGTTGTACCTATCAAAATTAGCACTCCCAGGGGAAAGATGTTAGGTCCCGAGCTGATGATTAGGTAGACTTTCCTTTTCTTGAATTAGAAGTTTTTTGTCACAGTTCATCTTTTTTCGGTTTAATGATGTATTTTTTATAGCACCTTTCTTTTTCAGTTTATGTTTTGTTTAATAAACTTCTTTAAATCTTGCTGTGCGTAGAGCAGGGTTAAGTGACGCACCTTGCTGCTAGATTCTCCGCTCAGCGAATTCAATACTAAATGATGCCGTTCTCCTACCTCTCTTGGAAACACCTTTTTAGTGGTGAAAAAAACTTAAACTAGTTCATAACACAATCTATTTTTTCTCTTAAATCTTGTGAAAATGTTCATTAATATCTTTATGTTCATAAAATTTACCTTTTTCTACGTTGGTTGATTTTCACAAACTTTACTTCAGTAAAATCATTCTTTAGAACGACGGAGAGGTTGAGACTGTACTTTGTGAAAGATTAGGAAGATTTATTAACCCCAAGTATGTAGAATGTAGCTAGTGAGACATGATAACTAGTTTAACATTCAACAGTCAGCAATATCATTGTCTCAAATAAGATGAAAGAGGTTTCTTCGACAACCCATGAGAGGAGGAACGAATACTGAAATGCAAAACCAAACACAAATGAGTTTAATTTTTCATCATTTTGTTTAGCAACTTTGCAGCCTAAACATCTCTGATGCTCCATTAGCTCTGGTAATCGCAAAAGACTGGTTTACTTCTTTCAAAGTTTCTGGACTGTGAAATCTTGAGGTAAACGAAACTTCACAATGAACGTTTAAGAACTCCAAACAAAGATGGTTCGTTATGAGATTTGCAGTGGAGTACACACCTTGTATCATAGCGAGAAGACATGAGGTCACAGCTGAAAGTTTGTTGACGTATAATAGATTTTTTGTTTTGTTACCAACAATCTTTTTTCGGTTTGCTGTTTTTTCCGCATCTGTTCCATTGATCTTCTATTTTTATTTTGTTGCTAAAACTTCTTTCATTCTTACTATTTTAATACGCAAGGTAAGGAAAACGCCTTGTGTACCATTCCAGCTCCCTCAATTTTATAGAGAATTGTGCCTTCTTGTTTTCTTTTTTGAAGCAAATTTGGTTACGCAGACTAAACTAACTTATAACCTGATATAGTAACCTTTTATTAAAAAGAGAGATTTGAAACTGAAACGAATAGAAAACATGTACACAGTGTGAGTTAATTCAAAAATTGGTTGTTCCTGAAACATTGAATTTAGAATTATTGAACAAAGTAATCATTTTCTTTAGGGGTTAAATGTTCGGTTACATTCTCATGTTCAATTTTGTAGGAAAATTCTATGGGAGTCAACATTTTCTTTCGTTCTCCAACTACATTTGCGCCTGTCAAGTGCTAGACACAATAATGACGATCAATTACAATCCAAATTGTTCATGTATTCGGTAGGAGTCAAAATTATATTTCATCTTCCAAGTGTTCGACCTGAAATTGAGAGGAGCAATTTGTTTGTTATAGAGTAGTATGATTTATAACTCATTAGCTTTTAAACCTGCAAAAAACTATGTGCCCCAATCCATAATTCATTTAGGAAAATGTTCTAGAACTGTATATTCTATATGTTGTTAATTTGGTGAATATTTAGCTTTGCGGATTTTCGTCGAGTAATAATTGTGTTTTGCTTCTGTGTTTCTTGTCAAAGGAATTAATTTGTTTATGACGTCATAGACTATTTTGAAATCCTAATTATATAAGGGAAAGCTGCAGGTCCATCTTCACCAAAGCAAATCTAGCCCTAATAAATCATGCATGTGTTTGCAACGCACTTCTCGGTAGCCCTCACTTCAGAAAGTTCTGCGAAGTATTCGAATTTACGCAGACAGGGGTATTTTATGCATAATGTGTAGCTCAGCAGTGAATTTCTTTTTCTGATATTCTGAAATTAGCCCCTAAAGTTTGCGAACTTTAGCGGGAGGTAGAATTTTGTGCCACTTTAATAATGATTTCGTGTTTCGAAGTTTTAAACGCCCGGAAGTAAACGTTTATCTATACACGAATGCTCAATGACTGAGGTATCGGTTGATTCATTCTTATCCCATAATAAACCTCTGTTTGACTGGAGAAGTAAAATCTGCAAACGTTGTGTTACCCTCGTTTAACTTTTGAAATTACTTTATATCAAATAAGCCTGCGACCACCAACTCATTTATCCATTCAGTCCGTGTCCACGTAGTGCGCCTTCCTGCATTTGCATATGAAAGAGAAAAAGGTAAAATTAGCAAAGCTTCTGACTTTCAGCAATATAAAGGTAATTTTTTATTTTTTCCAATTGGGTAAACTTAGAATAGAGTTGTAAACGATTAAAATAAATTTAATTTATTTATTAATAAATCGTGACATTCTATTGTGAACAGTCATGTGGATTTTAATTAACAAAATAGCATGTTAAATTTCCGTATTATAACTATTTGTAAAACCCGAGCTCAAACTCGAGATACCTTTGAAGGGGATACAACTATTGTATCTATGGTAATAAGCGAACCCAGAGGGAACGCTGGCGTACCGAGCTAAAGTTAGGTAGGTCGTCTTCCTTCTGTTGAAATAATTTTTTTCTGGTTTGTTACATATCATAATTTTTTCGGTTCGCTGCTGTCCTGTTTTTCAGCACCTACTACTTTCTTCTTCAATTTTTATCTTGTTTCTTGAACATCTTTCTCAACTTACTGTTTCTATGCACCTAATGCATAGATTCCGCGTTCCTTTATCTCCATACTAAATGGTGCTTTCCTCCTTCCTCTTTTTAACGTCTTTTTTGTGGTTGGGGAGGCTTATACGAGCATCTAATCAATGTGTATGTGTGTGGAGTGTGTTTGCGCGCGTCTGTTTGTTAGGTTCCCATGTGTAAATGTATGAATGTATGTACTTGAAAAAGGGTGGGTGATTGAGCCAATGAGAATGATCGTTTTTACTGTAGTTGTATT
>JACJUY010000776.1:54150-73164 GCA_014220935.1 Platorchestia sp. MABIK
AGAGCAGCCCAAAACACTCCTTGATGTGCCTTGCGATCAGATCTGGAGTGTTTAAGTAGAGGAGCGCATCACAGATACTGTGGCTGCGACTTCCTTCACTGGCTGAACAGAAATAAATGGCTATTGATGAAGTCCATAATAATTTCACGAAATTGTTTGTTCTTGTAATATTGGAAGGATGTCTGAAAGACAACGAATGTTACTCAGAACTCCAAAACCTGCTTCATTGACACCGTAGGCTGGTGTGATGCATTCTTTGCACTGCCATTCATGTTTACTGAAGATGACGCATTGATTTACTTTCACGGATATTTGGCCATGTTGAGAGGTGAAGTAGTTTCATGGGTCAAAAGAAGTAGGGGAAATACTGGTGAGACATTCCAGCGAGGTAAATCGACGTTCCTCTCTGAGAAATTGGTTAAGATCCTGGTGTTCTAAATTTAGGAGTATACATAGTTATAAGGATTTAAGGTACTTCTTCACCAGATATGAACCCGATGGAGTAGGACATGCGCAGTCAATGTTCAACTTTTTATGATTATCCCCTCCGGAGGATGCAACTATTGTGTCTAAGGGAATTAGCACTCCCAGGGGGAAAATGTGTGAGGGCCCGAGCTGAGAGATAGGTAAGCCTTCTTTTTGTTGAAAAAATGTGTTTTTTTTTGTTTTGTCAAGGACCACTTGTTTTGAAGTGCAATGCTATCCTGTTGTTTAGAACCTACTACTTTCTTCTTCAACTTTTAGTTTGTTTCATAAACTTCTTTCTTATAGTTTCTGTGCCCCTTCTGCATAGATTACGAGTTCCCGTATCTACGTATTAAATGGAGCCTTCCTCCATCCACTCGTCGGAACGCTTTCTTTTAGCGGTTAGGGAGGCTTTAAATTAACATTCAATTTAATTTTTTTGTGATTGTATAGCCATTCGAAAATGCTCGTTGGAGATATACTACGGTGATTTTTATTCTAAAAATAACGTTCAACACGTGCTCAGGTGATTTAATACGCATCGCTTGATTTGCGCTGTAGGAAAGAGGTTATTTCGAACCAACAATAATATGTCTGGAGAAGCACACGTTTTCCTATAATATTCGCTCTCTCGTTGTTTCTTTTCCTCCCCTCAAGGGGATGCAACTATTGTATCTATGGGAAAAGCGCTCCTACGGGGACTATATGTGAGGGCCCGAGCTAAATGTTAGGTAGGCTTTCTTTTTGATAAAATAGAATAGGTCTTTGTTTTGTTATGGACCATCTTTTTTCGGTTCATTGCGGTCCTGTTTTACAGCACCTACAACTTTCTTCTTCAACTTTTCCTTGTTTAATGATCTTCTTTCTTAGCTTACTGTTTCTTTGCACCTTGTGCATGGATTCCGCGTTTCCTCAACTCCATACTAAATGGTTCTTTCATCCTTCCTCTCTCGGAACATCTTTGTCTTGGTAAAGGGAGGCTAAAACTTTCATATATAATAATATTTCTTTTCCTCTTCTGGTAGATATAGCAAACGCATAAATGGGAATAAGCATTCCCTGGGGGATGAAGGGAAGTCCAGAGCTCATGGTTAGGTGGACCATTCTTTTTTTAATGAAATTGGTTTTTGTTTTGTAACGGATCATCTTTTTCGGCTCACTGTCGTCTTTATTTTTTCAAGATATGACTTTCTTGTTCAACCTTCATCTAGTATCATCAGTATCTTTCAATTTTGCCGTTTCTTTGCCCAGAAAGGGAGCACACACCTTGTGAATGGATTCTCCCCTCCCTTAATTCCACATTAATTCCCTCCTCCCTTGGAAATACCTTTGTTATGGTGAGCGAGGCTTAAACTAAGTTATAATCTAATCAAATCTAATCTCAGTAGATGCTCGTTAGCATGTACTTCATTACTCGTATCGTCTCGACGTTCACATGATGAAGAGGAATAATGATCCCAAGTATAAATTGCAAAATCAATTCTAGTTTTGAAGGGCGTCATTAATTCTAGAAACGAGTTATTTGCATCGTGCACTTGAATAATGCGCTGTGCAGGGTGCACCAACATATTATCCCTTGAGCAACAAGGAGAAACGTAGTTCGACTCTCAGTTGGATATTACCTTCCCTGGCGTTCTTAATTCGATATTTTCTCCCTGAGAATATGTTCCGTACTTGTTGTGTAAACATAATTATCGGTCTGTTGCTCCCTTCCTATGAGTCGACGGCTTTGATTTTGATGATCTTAGTCTTTAACCGTAAGCCAGGCAAGCCTCACTGTCCATTCATTCAAGCAACATATAATCCAGGATGCAGTTCTATCGTCTAAGAAATAGGGCTAAACTGTATTAATCTTGCGCACTGCTCGCTGCATTGACGTGTTCAGTGCTTATCCATTCCCTTGCAACTTCACGTATTCCGAGCACTGCCATGGTAGGGCTGAGTTATCGCTGAGGTACGCCTTTGTGGCGGTTCAAGTTTTACAAGTTCAGGGAAATTACGTGTGTATTTTTGTCCTCGTGTGAAAATGAACACGATTGCCTTTCGCCGTTTGATGCCGAGCTTTCAAAGCATCTTGTTCGTGGCGAATGGTGACGAGAATTGTTCGAGTTTGCTGCATTAACGTAGGGCTTTGTGTATGTTACAAAGATGCAGAGAGAGATCGAAATATATAGGGTGCTTTCAAAGTACGAATTTCTCATGTGGGACTAACGTCAAAAGATTTATTCCAGAAGTGTTAACAGAAATTTGCGTACCGTATCACTCCTCAGGGGATACAACTATTATATTTCTAAGAATTCGCTTTTCTATGGGGAAGACGGGCTGTCACGTGCTAAAGTTTGGGTTGGCTTTCTATGTGCTGGAAAAGTGTTGTTTTTTAATTTTTTACGAACATCTTTTTCGGTTCAATGCCATCTTTCTTTCTGTACGTACAGGATGTCTGTACATTTATTTTTGCGAAGTCAGTTCTGAATTGTCTTTGCACTTCAATTGTGTCTTCAGTCTTTCATTAACATTTCAGGACAAACTTCCTTTCTATCAAACGAAGTAGATATCATGCCATGCTTTGATGAATTAAATACATTCGCAATTAAAAAAGCAAGCATGTTAGCGACAGTTAAAACGTAAGTACATATTTTTGAGACAGCTTCAACCGTCATCTAATTCCATAAACTTCTTTCAATCTTGCTGTTGCTACGCGCAGGGTGTAAAGACACACTTTTTTGCAACCCTTAGGGGGATACAACTATTGTATCTCTTGGAATCAGCACTCCCAGGGTAAAAATGTGGGGGCCCTAGCTTAGAGTAAGGCAAGTCGTCTTTTTGTTGAAATGAACTGTTTTTTGTTTTGTTAAGGACCATTTTTTTCGGTTCACTGCTGTCTTATTCTCCAATACCTCTGATTTTCTTCTTCAACTTTTAAATAGTTTCCTAACTTTCTTTCTTAACTTACTGCTTCTATATATACGCACTGTATTCTGTTCGGAACACACTTTGTGCATCGATTCTGCATTCCCTTAACTCCACGTTAAATATCGCTTTCATCCGTTCTCTCTTTGAACATTTTTGTTGTGGTATGGGAGGTGGAAACTCACAAGCAATCAATCACACCTCATGCACTGATTTCCCTTTCTTTTAATTTCGTCTAGGTGCCTTTCTCTTTCCTTCCTTAGGAATATCATTATTGTGGTAAGAGATGCATACTCTCATGTAAAATCTTATCTTGTCTTCTTGTATTTCTTTGAAAGTCCGTATCTGAATTTGTATTGTCATTAATGCTTTCTACTTCTCGGTAATTTCCTGTCGATAAATTGACGAGAAAATGAAATCATGAACAGTTGTTTATCGGAATAAATTTCAATTTAACTCTTCCTATGATCATAATGAAAGTATTGTTGCAGTATTTGAAAAAAGTGCGTCAAGAAGTTGCAAAGAAAATTGTACTGTAAAGATAATTTTTCAATGACAATTTTTTCCTTTGGCTGAATGTAGCATGTCGAGATTAGTTTGGTGTCAGCCGTAATAATAAAGTTGAATTTCAGTTCAAAAGTTCTAACGTTCCTTTGATGAGACTGTGATCTTCCTTTACATTTCACTTAACATCCTTTCGTGATTCACGTTACCTGCGAATAGTTTTTAATTCTTCTGTACCAATTTATCAGAATGAAATACCTCTTACTTATCGGATACATTCCTAACGTCGGAACACTGCATCAATTTGTTTGTGGAGTCTCGCAGCTGTCGAGTGTGCGACGTCGCAGCTGTCGAGAGTGCGACGTCGCCGGTGTCAAGTGTGCGACGTCGCCGCTGTCGTTATATATCTCGAAAAAACTGCGGGTTTTCGCTGGTGACGTCACTGGTGCAATGTTCACGGAGCGTCACATGCGTTCCAGCTGAGTGCTTCCTCCTCACAAACTAACTTGGAGGGAATTGTTTGTTACCAGCAGTTGTGAGAGCGCGGACCGTTTTCTCTTTATGAGGACCCTTGCTTTGTACACTGAAGTATATTTCATGTACATCGCAGTAGCGTCTTGCTGAAGGCACTTCACATAAATGTGTTTCGTCGGACGTCAAGAAATAATTTTCTAAAAAATTTCAGATTCATTTTTATATCAGGACGTAAGATAATGTGACATGTGTATTTCTTTGAACTCTTTTTCTCTAACATGATTTCCATTTTACTTTTCACTAATATTTTTTTTATTTATCGTATGTAGATAGTTCTGTCGTGACCAAATTACACCAAATTTCAAGGACCATCTATACAACTCCCTTGAAAATTTGAGGCAAACATAAGCAATTCACGAAACATCCTCAGTGCGAACGTGCTGAACACCAGAAAACGTTTCTGTGTTCCCCCATTTCTCGCGTTCGCAAATTTTACGTAAGATTTTTTGTGCAAAGTTGTTTCACAGGAAACTTGATTTTAGGCTCGTGTTCTGTTAACCACCCTTGTGTTTGGGTTGTATCAGCACATCAGTGGACGGCCATTTTTACGGAGGTCAGTTAAAAAGTCACAAAAAATTTTTTTGACGCAATTGATTTGTGCACTCAAGTCCTTGACTACGTTTGTGCGGTTGATACTAGCTGTTACTTCGGTTAGGTTGTTAGTAGCAGATTTGAAAAACCAATTGTACAGCTCAAATCCATTCATGTTCTTCTAACTGTGAAAATTAAAATTGCATGATAATATTTTATCTCGTTTGCTAAAATCAATTTCGTAAATGGAAGTGAAATGACTGAAATGCCATTCATTTATGTCAGTCTCCAAATGAGCAATTTACCTAGTGGCATACAAATATCCCAATACGTAGTCAACGTGTTAAAATAATCTTAAATCAACGGTGCATTTGCGGTTCGAGGTTAAGGCTGTGTTGGTACTAGGGTTTGCAATCCCGGGACAAAATGACCCAGAATCTTCAGGAAGACTCCCGGGATCCCAAGATTTCTTAATATTTTCACATTTATGCTACTGCAATTTGTTGCCCATGTCCATCACAGTATTTGGCAATTTAAAGAGCGAAAAACCTTTTTCGAGAAGGGTTCTCTAATGAATTCACTCTTTGTAACTGTATTTACCCTTGGTACCGAAGTATAACCAACTGCGGTTAGTGGAGCTAGTCTGCGAAAATGGGAAAATCATCACACAGGGATCAGGTATCCATTTCTGCCACAATACAAAAGGTGACTGAGTCGTCTGGCTGTGATCACTTGATTGCTCCTTGTGCTGTGATTGCACAGATCCTTTGAACATATTTATGATGAAGGCTTTTAGCTTCTCTTTGATCTGTCGTGGTACCGGGTTGCAACGCCTGTGTTTTGCCTCCGGAGTGATATAAGGCCATTATGAAAGTATCCAAACGTTTACAATTTAGAACATAAAAATCCTATTTTGACTGAACTACGTAGAGCGATCGCAGCACAGATAATCTCCTCAAAAATATTCGTTGAAATATTTCTGAGAAAGTCAGTGCTAGAGTTTTATTTGGATAAAGTATGCCAGAACAGTGTGGTAGAATATATTCACTATACCGATATTCTCGTTCGTTATTAAAATCGACGACGGCAGTTCTTGCTGTTTTCAATATGATTTAGCTCAGAAATATTATCCTTGTGTCTGTTTTTTTTCCGCTGTGTTCGCTATAATCCATATTGAAGAATTTCGTTGCATTATAAAAATATGCATCCCGTCATTACAATTCAGTTTGCAGATCTGTGTATTGTTGTCGGGGGCTGGAAGTAAGATGTGTATTTCTCAATCAATGGAACATATGCTTTATGGAATTTGTTTACATTGTATATTGCAGTTAGACTCATAACATTGCCTGCCTAATGCCCTTCTTCAATTACGCAGTAACAATGTGTTCTGGTGTTTTTTTAAATCATCGGAATTGCACCACCGAACTTCATTGCGAAAGTTTACGCAAGTACAGACGATTTTCTCCCATTACTGAGCATATACTGATGCGTCTCTCATCTACTTATTTCGAGGGAGCATCGAGGAATGTAGACGCTCCTCTAGGGAGAGCATTAGATGTGTGTTTTGTCCTCAGGTCAAGTGGTGCTGTAGAACTTAATTAAGGATTTGAGTGGCTACAAAGTTCTCGGTGCTGTCCCTCGCAGATGCGGAAGTGATCAGGCAGTGATGCTGGAATTATGAGTCGCTAATCAAAGCCTGATTTATTTTTAGCTATTTCACAATTTTTTGTACGACAATGACTATTTTCTCGTAAATCTTTCGCAAATAAACGCGCTAATTAAAATTGGAAATACGTAATTAGGAGTAGAATATTCATTATTCATCAGAAAGCCCGTTATGCTATATGTAGTGCAATAATTCGTGATGGAGAAAATTCAAAAGCCTGAGCTATTTGATGATTGATTTGGCTGATTTGGAAAGGATGATTTGGCTTAAACCCTTTCCATAATTCTGACGTATTAAGAAAGATGATTTGGAGTAACCAGACCATCTTCGACTCTTGAAAATATTTTGATTCCGTCTACAAACCTCACGACGAGAAGACAGCTAGCTATTGTTTATATATAGGATTTAGCACTCCTAGGTGGAAGAGAAGGAAGATATGAGGGGCATAGATGATGGATACGTTGGCCTTCTTTTCCTTGAAATAAAACAGGATTTTTTTTACTTTGTTACGTACTATCTTTTCCGGTTTGGTGTCAAAATTTTTCAGTACCAATTATTTTCTTCCCAACATTTTATCATGTTTCATAAACCCCTTACAATCTTACTGTTTCTACGTGGAGGAAGTGAGGAGACACTTCACTCATAAATTCCCCTTTCCCTTTATCCAAATGAAATGGTGCCTTTCTCCTTCCTCTTTCAGTAACACCTTTGTCTAGGGAAGCATTTACCAACTTATAATGTAATCGTGAAACTGCCAGCAAACAATACAAGCTTGCTTGGCCATAAAAAGACATAAATAGACTCTGTGGGGTACACATGGTACCATGATACACAGCCAAGTAAAGAATCAGGACACAAGAGTTGAACCTTCGGCCGACGCTGTGATGCTAAGCGTACACAGTACAGCTCGGTTAACTAATGCACATGTGCTCTGTGTCGAAACGTTTGATCATATAATGCATCCTCTGGAAGCGACCGTGACAACACAGTGTAAATGCAAAATCTTGACAAAAATAAAAACGATTGTAATTGTTTGCTAGAACGTGTGCAATAAGGTAAATTTTTTTCCTGCCTGAAAATTTAAAATTTGATCATGATAGTAAACCTTAATAACTGGGTACAGATCCAGTTACAGATCAATGTTCGGGGCTAATAAATGGACTAATTATCCTTGTTTTCCTGCCAAAAACCCGTCTTAAATGGCAAAATTTTTTTTTAAATCAAGGACGTCTGCTGCTGCGCGCTTCCATGTTTGCATTGTAGAAGGCGATGTCACCAAGGCAAAATTTCTACAGATTCTGTTTGCCATGCATGGTGTTATGCTTATGATTGCCGTGTTATTGGCAAGCTGAGTTTAATTGGATGGTTGGTGGAGAAAACAAGCGTCGAAAAACGTTCATTCTACCGAAATACAACATACTCGTATACATTCTGCAGTGCGTACAAAGAGCTGCCTTTCGAGAAACATTTTCCTTCCGAGAGAATGAAAAATTCTCAATCCCACAACATCAACATAGTTAAGCAAATTACGAGATACGCTCACCTATTGAGTGAGCACCCCTTCTTAGAATAATAGCGCTAGGTTTATTTCATCAAGTTGTGCAAGTATACCAGGAATCAATGCTGCCACTAGACCTTCAGCAACTTTCTGCGGAACATCCAGACGTGAAATTGGAACGAGCTTCCTATACGAATTGTGATACGTCAAAATTATAATTTCATCGTATTGAATGGGCCGACCTGTGGTGAGTTCCTACGTTAGGAAGGTGAGTCGCTGGAAGTGCCAACTTGCGAGCGCTAGGGCATGCTTTCCTTCAAACTGCTCCGTTAATTTCAGAGTGGAGTTGTAACGAATGCTGATGTTCAATGTTGGTCTTTGGGAAGATTAAGCCCTTTAAAACTAAAGCAGGAATAATATTCGGCGCTTCTATTTGCAGCCCGAGGACCCAGCCAGTCTGCTCGTTGATGCGTGCATTTGAGCGAAACTGCTGTAAAGCGTCGGCCGCTGCCTCAGGACAGCAATAAGGGCCTGGTACCGGCCTTTAGGTCTGAGAGTTCCTGTCAAGATTTTGTCGCGTATGCGGCCGTAAGCGCACTTCAGGCGCCAGTTTATCACGGGTCTCATCTCCACTTGTGCACTCGCTCGTTCTCGCATGTCGCATGCGCTTGTGTACAGTCACAGAGTTGACATTTATCGGGCCTGAACGCGGGTTGAAAACATAAATAAATTGTTTCTTATCAACATCAGGTTGAGTGGTGAACCCAAAAACAGACGTTGAGGTGTTTTGAAAGGACTGCGTGGAACGTTAGGATCGAACAGTCATTAATCGTTGCTTTGAGAACTCGTGTAGTGACCTGACTTAGCGACCTCGTTATCACAAATTGGTGTGCCGGCCAAACAAATGACAAACTGGGTTTATAGTTGTAAACTAGCGTTCTTTCTTCGAATTGTATAACCTTTTTCAGTGAAATATGGTAATAACTGCGTAAATTACCAAGCTCAAGTTAGGGTTTATATCAGTATCTTGACTACGCTTCGATTCCAGAGACCGCCTAGAATCCATCGTAAATTTTCCCTAAGGATGTGTCAGATTGCAAATTTTGCTTCTGATACTCCTTCGACAATGTTGGGTTCTTAAGAGCTATGTTCACTGTTTCATCGGTGATGTACAGTAATGCTAAAGTAAGTCGTGAATTCTCTGTGAGACTATCATTTGGAATTTCTGCGTCACCGTTTTACTTCTGAGAATATTCGAACAATTCTATCCATTACGAGGCGATTTTATACTTCTTTGTTGTTGTGCTTCTCTATGTTTACGTCTGAAGTGCTGATTAAAGTGTCTGTGAAAGTGGTGATTAATAACTTAAATTTACAACTTAGTCTTGCGCATTTTTCGAGAAAATTATTTGGAGTACAAAATGATATGCTATATTATGAAAAATTTGCCTTAATTGAGAACCATGGCATTTTCGCTATGGAAGAGTGTGACTCGCATCTGTATCTAATGTAGGTGTTAACGCACGTTTACGTCGCTCGAATGAATTTGATACTAGAAAGCTGCTCAAAAAATTGAGTTTAATTTAATACTAAGAATGACCGTTGTGTGTTTATATATTTATTCATGTTTCGTATCACACTCTTAAAAATAGATAGGAAGAAATTGGCACTGGCGGTCTTGGTTTCAGTTTCTGGTCTCTGATAAATTAATACTCATTTTCGCTGTACAAGTGCACTATAATAAGTCACTTTCAAAAAATTAGAGAGATCCCGAGCCTTACATACTCGAGTCTGTATCGTGGGTACCGAGTTCGGCGAGGTATTGCTTATTGCAATTTACTTTATTTCAATCTTCTCACGTAGTAATACCCTTGATAAGATTATTTGTTTGGTGTCCGCTTCTTCCGTCTTCTGTGACGCTCATAAGGATGCTTAATGACCGTAGCTGTGATGAGAGTTTCGCCAGTGCACAAGTACAAGAATATTCTTATCGCGGGTACCGTTAGGATGGATATCTTTGTTTGTCACTCAGACCCCTCAGGGGGATACAAATATTGTATCTATGGGAATTAGCGCTCCCAGGGGGGCAATGTGAGGGCCCGAGCTAAAGGTTAGGTGGGCTTTCTTTGTGTTAAAATAACATAGGTTTTTGTTTTGTTACGGACCAACTTTTTTTCGGTTCACTGCTGTCNTGGTGCCTTCTTCCTTCCTCTCTTTGGATCTCATTTGTTGAGGATAGGGAGGCTTAAACTAACTAATGATCTAATGTCATTCAGATGTGGAAGGAACTAATAAGGAAAATATTGAATCCCGTCATTTTTGACAGGCGTGTATACTAGTTTATGTATAGTTTCCCATAAATCCATTCTTTCGGGAGGATACAGCTGTTTAATTTATGAGAAAAGCTGTTCCTAGGAGAAGATGCGAAGTTGCCTGCTGGAGGTCAGGTAGGCATTTGATATAATTGCTTGGGTAATTTTGTTGTTTACGCGCTATCTTTTCGATTCACTGCTGGCCTTTTTCGCTCCCTTCATTTTTTTAACTTTTATCTTGTTTCATAAACAATATTCTTCCTTCCTTGTTCTTATTAACTTTTATCTTGTGCAGAGATTTTGAGTTACCTTTAATTCTATGCTTAATGATTCCTTCCTCTCCTGGGAACACCAGTGGTTAGGGAGGTCAAACCTATTTTAGTTTATATTCTATCGTAATTCCATGCTAATTAATTTATTTTCCCTTCCTCTTCTAGGTATATCTTTGTTGTGGTGATGGAGCATTTCGATCACCTTTATTCCATCAATCTAAACTTGGCGAAATAAAGTATACAAACTATAGGTGGAGTCATTTTGGATGCAGAATTATAGCCTAGCGGAGGTCAAATGAAGTGAAATGTGAGGCTTCTGAATTCTGATTCTTGTAAACAAACAGATTTATGCAGCTCATCTATTAGATAATTCTGTTTTGAATTAATTCTTCTCATTTACAAAGAGTCAAATGAAATTTTGTTCACGAGTTCAGGTTTAAACCTTCGCGAGACCGTGATTTGCATTCTTTTCATTTACAAATGAACTAAAGTCCTTTGATATCCGTTGATTTGATTCTCTCAGCTCAAAGTCCGATTGGAAAATGAAAATGGCAGAGCAAAGGAATAAATAGAGATGAGCCCCTTTCTTCTGTCGCAGTTTTGAAGGATGTTGGGATGAGATTCATTCAGCTGCAAGATTGTGAGCACAACGTCGCTTCGACACGCGCAGTGCTGCTCTTTGCGCGCTGTTGCGGTGTCGTTGATGGCACTTCATGATTTGATTATTAGTTAGTTTAAAGATGGCACTTCATTCGAATGTTGCAATATGAATATTGTAAAACATTTTTCTGACTCGCCCGACAGGTTCATATATTCTCCCAGGAGAATATATGAGGTCCCGAACTAGAGGTTAGACATGTCTTCTTCTTGTTAAATTAGAATAGATTTGTTTTTTTTTTACGGAACATTTCTTTTTTCAGTGCACTGCTGTCTTGCTTTTCAGCACCTACTACTTTCTTCTTCAATTTTACCTTGTTCCATGAACTTTTTCCTCAACTCTGCCTCTATACACCTTGTGCATAGATTCTGCGTTCCCATAACTCCCTACTAAATGGGGCCATCCTCCTTCCTCTCTTTAGAACCTTTTGTTGCAGTTTGGGTGACTTGAAGTTCGAGGCTAGGTTAGAAGTTTAAGTGCTAACATGAGCAGATGGTTTTGAAAATGGTGCAATCTTCAAAAATTGCGTCTCTGGGCTGTTCAGAATCAACGTTGCTGCAAGAATAGCCGAGTTCAGCTTACGTTATTTATTGGGGGTATTTTCCTTCTCCTTTCCTTTTAGTTTCGACTCATAAGACTCGCGCAAGCATAATTTAAGTTTTCCTCCACATTTCCAAGACTAGGACAAAACATTATTTGCATCTTCTTCCCACCCTTGAAATGCATACTGGTGTTCCTACAGTAAGGATTCGGAGTACAACGTCATAAATCGTAATTTTATATTTGATGGCATCGTCTTGCCAGTTATTGTTGATAACCTCTTATCAAGCCCAGTAGTGACACTTCATTGGACTGTGGTGTTGTAAAAAAAAGCATAACGACATGCAAGGCAATGTAGTAACTCATCTTTTCCTTTCAAGCTGATCAACGGAAACGTGGATTTTTTTCTAACCCCCAGTTTCTCCAATTCGGGTTTATGAAGTTTGGCCAGAATTTGGCTCTAATTGTTGTAGTTCAGCTGCAATGACTGTATTTTAAGACTTCTAAAATCACCTACAAATGTTACTCCCGACTCTGTGATGTTCCGGTATCATGCCTACATCTTGATACTGTATGCTGAAATGTTTAGGAATGTACCCCTCAGGGGGATACAACTATTGTATATATGGGAATTAGCGCTCCCAGGGGGACTATGTGAGGGCCCGAGCTAAGGGTTAGGTAGGCTTCCTTTTTGTTGAAATAAAATAAGTTTTTGTTTTGTTACGGACCATCTTTTTTCGGTTCACTACTGTCCTGTTTTTTCAACACCTACTACTTTCTTCTTGAACTTTGCTCTTGTTTCATAAACTTCTTTCTCATCTTACTGTTTCTATGCCCTTTCTGCGTAGATTCCACGTTCCCTAAACTCCCTACTAAATGGTGTCTTCCTCCTTCCTCTCTTTGGATCGCCTTTGTAGCGGATAGGGAGGCTTAAACTAACTAATAATCTAATCCATCTGTTTAGGAATGTAATGCCTATGTTTGAAAAGCGACTTGCATAACGCTGAATGCTGCAGCTAGCTAGTCATTTGAAAATAACATGACACTATTTAGGTTATTTTAATATTCGGTTGGAATTTTCCCTTTTTTGTACTGCCAAATCCTTGCGCGATTCCTCTCCTATATCACATATTTTTCTCGTTATGTGGGGCTTGCCTGACCAGTCATTAGTTTCTTGGGAGGTTGCTGTGAAACGCTTAAGATGAAGTGCTTTATGGTGTTTTTCCCCAGCAATCACACTCGAATCCCTATGCTTTATCAATCTTTGTAGTAAGTCTGTAGAACGAATGATGTACGGACACCTGCTACGTATACGCTATCCTTAAACTGCAAGTTCTCGAAATCTACAATGTCCCATTAAGTGTGAATTTTATGATGTTGTGACTAAATAGATACCTGAGCTTCCTGATGTCGTGACACTGTAGTTTCCAAACTCGTTCCTCAGTTGACAGAGGGATGCAACTATTGTATCTATGGGAATTAGCACTCCCAGGGGGAAAATGTGAGGGCTCGAGCTGATAGTTAAATAGGCCTTCTTTTTGTTGAAATAAAATGTTTTTGTTATGTTAAGAACCACCTTTTTTTCGGTTCATTGCTGTCCTGTTTTTCAGCACCTACTACTTTCATCTTCAACTTTGATCTTGTTTCATAATCTTCTTTCTCAACTTACTGATTCTATGCCCTTTCTGCATAGATTTCACGTTCCCTTAACTCCATACTAAATTTGGCTTTCCTCCATTCTCTGTTAGGATCGCCTTTATGGCGGATAGGGAGGCTTAAACTAACTAAACATCTAATCTAAATTCGTTGCGCTTTAAAAAAATCCCGTACGAGAACGCTGTTGAATGCACGAGTTCATGTGCACGCCTCTGCTAAGAATCGCTCCTTTTAAGATGCTTCCCCAAGCCTGTGAAAAACGCTCTGTCTACAAATGTTGCAAGGGCCGTCAGGCGCTCCAGATTTGTGCTCTGCGTCCATCCTCCCGCTCTGCCTCGTGAGGGCAGGTGTAATGAGTGTGTGTGTGGCCGCTCGTAGATGCTCTTGCGCTAGCTCCGTGACCGACCGTGATGGGCTTTTACTACTTGGTGGGGTGGTTGCACAGTGATGGTTCTCTGCTGCTTAGAGTGACGGCTATTCTGTGCTGTCAGAGTGATACCATATATGCAAACTAGTGACTCTGTTATGAGTGGGTTTGAAAGTTGTTTAGTGTTTTTGTTCAACGCATTTTTATTTTATAGGTCCTAATTTGCTTTTTATTCCACTGTAGGATGTAGTGATCATGCTATAACTCACCGATTTCCCTGTAGTGTCGAATAATTTGCGCATATTGTTTGACTGCGGGGCTGGGATGATGCATCTTCCCGTCTATTCATTGTAACCTGCTTTTTTAACATACATGTTAAATACAGTATCAGTATCTGATTGAATGGTCGTGTTCATAGCTCTTGAATGCCATTAGGATTTACGCAATTTTAGATATGAGAACCCTATGATGAAGCTTTTGAAGTCTGTGCCGCCTGCCCGTTGGTAGAGCACCGCTTGTTCTTTTTTTCGGACCGAGTTGCTGCTGGGATGTCTGGATTTATGCTCTACACACTTTCACGACAAGAAGTTCGTTTTAACCTTTATTCAAATTTAGCTTTGATACACGTGATTCAGTCAACAGTAAATTCCGAAACGATTCGGAGAGCATGAAGGAGAAGTGAACATTTGTGACGGCGAAGGCTCAGTAAATTGTTGACGCTGTAGTTGAATCTTTCGACCTTTTCAATGCATTCCATGTCACATCATTGATGCAACAACTACGCGAGCGTTTCAGGAATTTAGTGGGGCTCAACTACAGATACCTTTTCTCAGGGGGACGCTACTATTGCATCCTTGGGAATTTTGCGATCCTTGGGGGAAGTTATAAAGTTTGTTAGGCCTCCTTCTCATTGGAATTGGGTAGATTTTTTGTTTAGTTCCGGACTATCTTTTTTGATGCGCTGCCGTTCTGTTTTCAACTCCTACTTCTCTTCTAAACTTTTATCTCTTCATAAATTTATTTCTAAACTTGCTGTTTCTTAACACAAGGGATCTTCTTGTGTAGAGACACGACACCTCTCGCCCATAATTTTCCGCTCCCATAATTCCATATAAAATAGTGCATTCCTCTTTCTTTTTGGAATACCTTTGTTGTGTTTTACGATGCTGAAACTGTTTTAATTTAATCTTCAATATACATTAAAGATGCTAATCAGTCTCCGTCTGGACGTGGTTGTATAAGGAGCGAGTATAAGAAACCTAGTCTATCAAAAATGCTCTAGGTTATCTTTATCAAAGGGAATGAAATTTCTGTCACCACGCATTTTTCCCTAAATTGTTTTTTTTACAGCTATTGCACTATTTTACATATCTAATTTGAACTATTCAAGGTGTAGAAAAGGGAACTCACTCTTGTTTCACATTACAAAATATACCAGGAAAAATGACTTATTAACTGCCTTAGTTCATAAGAGTGAAATTGCGAATTATAAGAGGCTTTTCACGCATGATGATTATGGTTATTTGTATGAGGGAAGTCGTCAAAATTAAGTTTAGTCGTCGATTTGAAGGTATGTGACCGGCACAGTGCATTGGCCATCTTCTCAAGTTGAAACTAAAAAAGAAATTAATGGCTCTAAGCTTGAGTGATCTGAACGTTATTTCCGAAAGAATCAAAAGCTATCGATCTTACCATAAGTTAAATTCTCGTTTGGAACAGCGGCGTCAATTCATTGCTGAAAAAAGTGAAAGCTGCCAGACAGAGGGAGGGAGCTATCGAGCAGCGGCAACCATTTAGAATGTATTGCATCCAACGCTCTATAAATAATTGTTCCCGCCGATTTTCACAGTGGATTTAGGGTGATGAGTGCAGAAATTTTAATTGGGTGTTTTTAATTACTCGCACGAGGGAACAAACTTCTCACGTTAGTTCTAATTTAGCAGGCAGGAAGTTGATGAACCCGATGCCGGCGCCAGGGTGCGCTTGCTACTTCCGATAGTGGGGGCTTTATCTCCTTGTTGCTAGGCGCATCGTCGTTTCCGTGCTGCATGGATGATGGAGATATTTTCTCCCTTTAGGTTCTGGGAGTCAATTAACATTGTCTCACGAAGTGCGCGTTTAAAATTTTGCATTTGCTTGACAGGAGTGAAAGTGTTTGTGAATGAAATTGTTTCTCCAAACAGTCTCTAATGACATCATTTCATGTTCTTTACATCTTTTGACGTCTCTGTTCACCTTCCAGGGAAATACAACTATTGTATCTATGGGAATAAGAACAACCAGGAGGAGGCCCTGAACTGAGAATTGGGTTCGACTTCTTTTTGTTGATATTGTAAAGGTATTTAGTTCTGCTACAGATTATTTTCTCGGTTCACTTCTGTCGTGTTTTTAACACCTTTTAATGTTTAAGTAAACGTTGATCTTGAATGATATACGTATTTCCTATGATCACTCGCTGTTTCTATGCACAGAGATCTTGTGTGGGAACACACACTGCATATATTTTGCGTTCCCTTATGGATGCATTCCGGGTAAAATAAAAAATCCGTTATTTTCTGACTGATTTTTCTGATAATTTCACCATAGATGTAAAATAATGCAACAAAATTTTTTGCACTCGTGTGCATTTTTTGTAACTTTATTAGAAAATTGATTTTTTTTAAATAACTAAAAAAGAGTTTTTGGATATTGGACAGCCATCCTTCTTCAACTTTGAAGTTAAAGAACCCGCAACATGTTTTTTACATAGCTAAATGTATCATTTAAAGAAAAATTGGAGTGGAATTTCGATATTTTGATTGGTTGAATTTTGGATGTTTTTCTTTCAAAAAATGTTTTTCACAAAATTTTAAAATCTTATTTCTGTTAGAATTTTCAAATTGAAAGTTTTATCATAAAACTCCTGCACAAATATTTAACTCTTATTAAGCCCTGTCTATTGATATACTTGCCATTTCTGTACCTTTAAAACTGTGGGAAGTGTAGCATTTCAAACGTTCAAGTTATCAGGAGAGCCTGACAAAGTTGTTCCGTGGCCGTGTAATGACGTGACGGGTCTTTTGCAAGCTGTAGCAGACGAACGAACATACTTGAACGAACGAACAAAGAGTCAAGCATATCGTTAGATTCGTCAGAAAATTCTCTATAACATAAGTTAAGAAGCGAAAATCTGTAATTTTTCTGATTTTGACCTAGACTCTATACCAAATGTTTTCACTCTTCCTCTCTTTGGAACGCCTCTGTTGCAGTCAGGAAGGCTACAGCTAACTTATAATCTTACAATCTATATCTCTGTTCATAGGTCGAGTAGCTAAACGCGCTAACATCACGCATGGAGCACCGGCAGTCAGTTAAGGCATGCGCTAGCTGTCTCTGAACTTGGCGGCACGCGCAACCGTGCTCGCAGTCCTGCCGTGACCTAAAGCTCGCAGTCCTGCCGTGACCTATGAACTTCCCAGCACTCGGCCGTGTGGCTGGGTTTGCAGACCGCCAGCAAAGTTACGGCCTCGATCTCAAATTTTACTTGCGTAAGCAAGAGCACGGTTCTCACTCCTCTCATTCTGTTACTTTGTCAAAAACCGGTGTGGAAAAGCCCAGTTCATTTTGGTCTTGAACTTTGCAGGTTAGCATCGGACACCATTTACGCTTCCGCCGGTTTTTGAAGTTTCGAAATTTTTGACCTCTCCAATAAATTTTTTGTATGACGATAGAAGTCAACGCTTTGAATGTGGTGGCTTTAACAAGAACAAAAATATCGAAGCAGAGATATTAGTACGTTTTTCGGACTATTTACGGCCTGTATTTCAATAACTTTTAAAGTCAAGATTAGTCTGTACTTCAAAACCTTATTATGGAACATTAACTTTTCGTTATTCGAGAGCTAATATATATTTTGAGGGTAGACCTTAGGGTAAAACTTTAAATATGAAAAAAAAATAAAATTAAAAGATCAAATTACTGTCTTGCTCTTTGAACGTGAGGAAATTTCAAAAATGCAATTTTAGTCGCTGACAGAGACTGTAAAACAGTGCGGGTAACTTTTTCTTCTCGCTTTACGTTGAATTTTCCCGACTTCGCTTCCTAGAATTATCTAATTTCTCATTGAAAGCTTACGTCTTCTCTGCCCGTCCTTCATGCTGACAAATTTTTTATATCCACACTAAAATTACAGCATAAGGATGTTACCTTCATCATTACGTTACTCGCGAACTGTTTTGTCAAACTAATTTTATGAACAAGTCCCGCTGGTCCCACCTCCGTGTAAGTCCGAAAATTTCGAAAACAAGAAATTTCGAACAAAACGATGAGCGCACTTTCATTTTTTATTATTTTGCTGCGTTTTATATTTGTACCAGATTGAAATTCTCAATATTTGAAATTGGGCAATGTCGACTCATGCAAATAGTGAGCAGCATTTTTATTTATATTGGTCGGCTGTTAAGTAAGGGAATTAGCACTCCCTTGAGAAAATGAGAGGTACCAAGTTGAAGGTTAGGTAGGCCTTCATTTTGTTGAAATATAATAAGTTTTTGCCCTATTAGAGACTATCTTGATCGGTTCCTAGTTTCCTGGTCATTCTGTAACTCTGACTCTCTTCGACCTTTTTATTTCGTCTCATAACCTTTCTTCTAAACTTACCGTTTCTCTGCGTCAGGGGATCTTGTATGGGAACACACTTTGTGCGTAGATTCTATGTTCTCTTATGTGAATAGATTATCGGAACGCGCATTCATTGAACATTTATTAGATAATAGTGCATTAACTACAACCTGAAAGTGAGTACCTTCATCCTTCCTATCTTTGGACCATTTTTGCTGTAGAGAAGAGGGGTCTGAAACTTGTAATCTGATCCAAATGCTGATTGTCGGATGAGTGTAGGCTGGTTATTAAACGATTGTCGGATGGGTGTCGGCTGGTTGTTGGCTGGTTGTTGGCTGGTTGTTGGCTGGGTGCTGGACGGGTGCTGGACGGGTGTTGGATGGGTGTTGGACGGGTGCTGGATGAGTGCTGGGCGAGTGCTGAACGAGTGCTGGACGAGTGCTGGACGAGTGCTGGACGAGTGCTGGACGAGTGCTGGACGAGTGCTGGACGGGTGTTGGAC
>JACJUY010000776.1:73198-116952 GCA_014220935.1 Platorchestia sp. MABIK
TGCTGGACGGAGGTGCTGGACGGAGGTGCTGGACGGAGGTGCTGGACGGAGGTGCTGGACGGAGGTGCTGGACGGAGGTGCTGGACGGAGGTGCTGGACGGAGGTGCTGGACGGGTGTTGGACGGGTGCTGGACAGGTACATTGAACAATAGAAATAAATTTATGAGAGACGGAACGCTTCCTTCGAACACTGATCACTCTATCGACACAAATCGAAGTTGTAGCTCCAAAATAATTAAATTATCACTCAAAAAAATGCTAACCAGCAGCTTGGACGTCACAGGCACAAAGGAACAAACGGAGTGATCGTCATATGTCGGACACAAACTAAATGCGAAGTGGGCAAAAGATTTTCCTTTAGATGCTCGAGGTACTTTGATACTACATTATTCTCGCTAACAAATCCTAACAGGTGGGTTTGTTGATAAGTGGGTTGCAACAGATGTTCCTCAAAAAACTAGTAACCTAGGTCATTCTCAGCGATGATTTCAGTACCTGCTAATTTTTACAAAAAGTGATGGTAGCACACCTGTAAATGGAACTCGTAACGAGTACAGTTGCTCACTTTCGAGCCTTAGCTTGTTTAACGGGCATAGTGAAATCGACGTTGTGGCTTCCTATATTTCTCTGTTTTCTCGTAAATATTTTCAATCACTGCGTCATCAAGGCACGATCTCTGGCGTCGAATTATCAATCGTAAATACGCTGATTTCACGTCATCTTCTCGTTCAAAGAATCTAATTCTCCTCATGGTGAGGATCAACCGAAACGATAATTGCCACCACCGGAAATGGATTATATTTACGGTAATAAGAATCAATGTACCAAATGACCCAGCGAAGTGTGGACAAATTAGTTACGTTTTTCAGTTATATGAAGGTCAATCAAAACAACTCATGAATCAAATAAAAGAGAAATTCATTGTCTTTAAGAACATTCAAGACCTATTCAACATATCCTACTTTCCTCTTGATAACCTGGCGGAGACGAGGGATCACCTGATCACACGTGGAACGCAGTTTCGGCGTCAATTTCTGCCAAAGATTTGGTCAGTTTTTGCTTCAGAACCTCCACACATGAGTGGGATACAGCGTAGGATTTCTGCTCCAAGATAGACCATACCTTAAAGTCCATTGGATTTAAACCAGGAGAAGATGGAGGCCATAGCTCCTTGAGCGAAAACGGTTTGAAATTGTCTTTGCACCAGTCCTGGACCAATCTGGCTGTGTGAGAGGCTGCTCCATCCTGCTGAAGTGTAATTCCTTCATTTTCAGTGACTTTCCTCACCCAAAGAACAACTTCATCCTTTAACATCTTCAGATAAACATGTTGGTTGATTTTGACACCACCCTCGATGAAAATCAAAGGGGTTTCGAGACCTGTGGACGTAACCCCTGTTCATACCATTGCCGAGGCTGGTTTTTGTCTCCTGAATGAAGTTCGACGTTCAACAGGCACTGAATCTTTAAATTTAATCCAAATCCGATCATTTGGACTGTTGTGTATATAACATGAACGGTGAATAATTTCTCATCAGTCCAGAAAACTTGTGGCCGCGCGCCATCAAGTAGCTTATTCAGAAGAATCTTTGATCTTTTTAACCTCTTCTTCTTTATGGCATCAGAAAGAAGTTTTCGTTTGGTAATTTTGTTGGGCTTGACCTTTAAATTCCCTGCCAGCACTCTCTGTACTGTTTAACGGCTGACATTTGCCTCTTTTGCAAGTTTTCTGGTGCTCCTTGCAGGATTCCGTCCCAACTTTTCTCTAATGTTCTTGATGAGTTTGTTTGTTCTAATAGACCTCTCTTGGGTGGTCCTGACAATAGGTAAGCAGCTACCAGTCTCTCTGAAATTTTTTACTGCCTTGTATACACCAGAGTGATTCACAAACCCTTTCAAAATCTTGAAAATCTTAGCAGGTGAGAACCCGTTGTGACAGTGCGTTTCAATGATTGCATTTTAAGTTTTTGCCATGGGTGTAACTTAAATTTTCCATTAAATTTATAGAATATTAGTAATTTAGGATGCTTATCTTTAAATCTGTAATAAATACAAATAATTAATTAGCGGGAAATGTGTTTAAATTTAACGAGAAATGTAGTCCACACTTCGCTGGGCCACCCGGTAGTTAACTCAATGAACAAGTCCCTGAGGGGGATACAACTATTGTATCTATGGGAATTAGTGCTTTCAACGGGAAAATGTGTGGTCCTGAACTGAGAGTTAGGTATGCCTTTTTTAAAATAATTTTCTTTTTGTTTTGTGAAGGATCTTTTTTTTCCAGTTCACTGCAGTCCTGTTTCTCAGCACATCTGATCGTCTTTTTCAACTTTTATCTCGTTTCATAACCTTCCTTCTTAACTGTTTCCATACGCACGGAATCCTGTGTGGAACTCATCTTGTGCCTAAATTCCACGTTCCCTTAACTCCATACTAGATGGTGTCTTCAACTTTCCTCTCTTTGAATATCTTTGTTGTTGTAAAGGAGGCTAAAACTAATTTATAAGCAATCTACCTTAACGAACAAGTCATGTGGACGTTAGCACTTAGTAAAGACAAGGCAAGCAGCTAATACTAAGCTCACGGTAGCGTAAGTCAGCATATATATGTCATGCGTGTGGTAAGCGTGGCCTGGTAATATAATTCAAAAGGTTTTCCCGTGGACGAATAATCATTGGTATTGGGCGTTATGAAATAGCGTTGGTAACTTTATCTACTCAAGCAATTATTTTTCTTTTTGCTCTCCCTTCTTTGCCTTCTTTTCTGACAATAAATGGGCAATGAAACACAATTCAGCCTACATTCCATTATATGGGAAACATTATATACCTAGTGGGGTTGGCATACGGGACGAATTAGACAGAAATATGATTATTGTAAACACTCAACTTTGAGGCGGTATGATCCAGCTGACAGGTGAGCCTCTCGTTATGACGCAATCTCGCCATGGGGGACGGTCGCCAGTCATGATCATTGTGAATAATTAACAGCACACAGTTCTTCACTATTGTTGATAAGGGCGTGTTCAATGGAGTAATTAATGATAAGTATTGATCAAGTTTGAGCCCGAGTCAATTCAAGAAATCAAGCGCGCGCGAAGTGGCCGGAACGCAGGTAAGAGCTCCCTCTGCTTGAGCAGCCTCTCGCTAACTCGCGTCCCTCACTCCCTGCAATTAAGCGTAGATTGAGATACAAACGATTAATTATGAAACTAACATGAGAGGAATACTAGATGGAGATATTTTCCGTGTTACTCAAATAATAATTGACAAATTTTCATGAAACAAATACATACCAAAAGCCGCCATTTCAACCTTATTAACATTCTGAAAAACAAGACGTATAGTTGAGGGTTGAGATTTGTGGTATATCTTCTGACATGCGTCCTAATACTGGTCCGTGGCAGCGTTGGAACGAGCAGAAGTTTCTACAGCATGTAAGTCCTCACTAACGATAAAATTCCTTGTACTTTCAGCTCGGTTCTTTTGGAACTTAATTATGGAGTGATGCGCAGGCCAGTCGTATCTCCATGTTCCTAGCGTTTTTTTTTTGGATCGTAGATCATCGGTAGTTATGAGCTAAAATAACAGTTGGTCGGTTCGGTAGGATCTTCGTTTGGTGGCTTTGCTGATGAATAGGTTGCAGCAGATTTTCCTTAGAAAAATTAGTTATCCAACTAATTTGGATAACTAATTAATTAGTTATCCGAAAAATTAGTTATCCAACTAATTTTTCGCGATGATTTCAGTACCTACCGAGTTTCGCAAAAATTTATGGTTGCACATCTGTAAGTGGAACTCGTAACGAGAACAGTGGCTCACTTTCGAGCCTCGGGTTGTTTAACGGGCTTGTGTAGTGAATAATTAGGTAGCCTCTCGGGCTCGCTAATTGCCTTTCGGAAAGCCTAGACACGTCTGGTAAGTAGGACTTCAGCGTAACGGTAATCCGCGTGGAAGAAACGTCTTACGGAAGTGTAAAAATTTACAGAACGTTGTACTGAACGTTAGAATTTCACAAGAAGGTATGTTTCGTAGCGATCTTTAAATATAACATCAGTGGTCATGTTGAGCAAGTATTTCTGAATATAAGTCTGCGGTTCGAGCTGAAAAAATTGTGATCTAGGTTGTGTTGAGGAGTTGACAGGTGACAAACTCTAGTACTCTGCAGTCTGGCAAACGTTTGTTGTGTCGGTCATGGCTGGTAGTTTCCCTGCTACCAGCGAATGAGCGATGCTCGTTACGAGAACCTTTCATGAAGTTAGTAGCTCTAGTCTTCAACTTTCCGATTTCGTTGTCTACTGCGAAGGATGAGTTGGCGTACCGTCCTACCGTCCATTGCGCACAGATTTCTTTGTTTCTCTGATTTTTTTACTTCCAGTTTTTCGTCGTCAGTGTGTGATCACATTCCACTTTTGCCAGGCCTCCTCGAGCGGCTGTTCCAGCTCAGCCTGCGAAATTTGTTAGCCTAATTTGAAACGCAGAACAAAGTTATTAGTTGAGCAGCACCGTAATTATCGCTTGAATTGAGCGAACACAGTGCCCAAGTATTTGATGTGTCACCAGTCGTAAACGCCCTCCATACTGGAGTAAAGAGAGCGTCAGGTGGCAAACATGGGATTAAAAACCTCGGTAGAAAAAGAGGAAGAGGCGGAAAAATTAGAGATGAAATGAACGAAGGAAGAAACAAATAAAAGGTAGAGAGAAATAAGAAGAAGAGAGCGCTCTTCCTACTTCGCATTTGATTGATCAACATAGGGATAATAATGACTAACTTAAACCTAGCACAACCACACAATGAAGACAAAATCCCCCCAATCATTCATCGCTACAAAGTTAACCACAGCAGGAGATGGAGTTTGGAAACATAATTTCTAGACCACCATTTCATAAATTAAATATGAGCGAAACGATAAGGAATAAAAAACACGCAGAATTTAAAAAATTGGCCGCGCAATACTTGAACACGATATGAAACACTTTTCTTTTGTAGCCTTCTAACTACACTCCATTTCACTATACCTTTAATTCATATTGAAACGAAACCTTGAATTTCACTTCAAATTTCGCTATTCAACGTGTTTCTTCGTTCACTTCTAACTTGCTTCGTTATTGCTTTAATATTCCGCCTTCTGCAGTTGGTCATCGGAAGTGGGCACAACCTTAACATCCTTCTGGTACGCCAGAATTGTAGTGCACTCGTGTGTACCCTGGTGCGCAGTGGCATTCTGGTGCTGAGTGCTGGTGCTGTGGTGCGCATGGTGTAGTCCTCTGGGACTGGGTAAACTAATTCTCTGGTGCTGTTGTGCATTGTGATACGTTGGTTCCGTAGTGCACTGGTGTGCTGCGGTATGTTGGTGCTGGGCACTGGTCTTGTGATGCGCATGGTGTCCTGGCATACCGGTGCACTAGTGTTGTTGCGTATTGTGCTCTGGTACGTAGGTCCCGTAGTACACTGGTGTGCTGTGTTATGTTAGTGCTGGGCACTGGTGTTGTGATGTGCATGTCAGAACACTTCCCGTTTTGACTAAGCTCTTCACAGCGGTGTGAAGCAGTCCTAAGCGCACTCTTAACTAAAACAGGCCCTCGACGTCGTTAAGCGTCCTCTTAAATACCTCTTCCAAATCCTTTCCTCTAGATCCTTCTCGAAAACTGAACGCTTATTCCCGCGATTTTGACTAACCCTTGCGTCTATTCACATTTCTTCGCTTCAATATCTAGATTTAAAACACCTATCTATCACCCTTATGTCTCAGTGTTGTATACCCTTCAATTTAACATTGAACTTACATCACTCATACTTCAAAATTTAAGTATACCCACAAAGTCTCTTTAGGGAGCTTCAGGAAGCTTCATCCCCCAACGTACGTACCCCCCAACATGTCTACCTCCTTTCCCTCTCGTGAGGCGTAAGAATACTCTTATTCTTTTGAAGTGACGCTGTTTTTTCGAGTATTTGCTATAACTGTTCATTACAGATGTACGTAATACTAATTAGTAACTCTAATCTTGAACATCATGTACGCATGAGCTTTGCGTTTACAAGCAGCATCAAACACAAAACCTTTTTTTTGCGATTGATTACGCGTCCTATCCCCAGCCGTGTGACGTTCGCCTCGGTGGATCAAGGCGAATGCTTTATTCATATTTGCTGTTCAGAAATGACTTCCGTGGAGATTATGGAAGTTTCGCGGTAGGATTGGGTATAAAGTTTGAAGCTTCAAGGCTTTCTTCAAGATATGCGGTGTGATGGCAATTCAGTCACGCGAGTTCCTTATCTCTATTTGTCTCAGTTACTTTTAACTTCTTGTGCCGTACTTGAAAATATAAGTTGCGGTCATTTTTCTCATTTTATTTTCTAGACTTGATTTGTTTATTGGCTCACGTCTCATTCGGTAATGATCCACAAATATTTGCCCAATGGTCACAAAGCGTGTCATAAAGTATAGATGAACATATGTGCAATAATTTTAGATTTCATTGGGTGAAGTTCTTCTGATTTTATGTTTCTGAAGTCGACTTGGAATTAACACAACGCATACATTCGATACATTGTCTGATGCTTTTGAAACTGTTTCTAATCAAATCCCGACTGCAAGGTCAATTCTGCTTCAGCCATTTGAGAGTTTCAGGTGTTTACCTCAATTAGTACAGTGCTCAGAGAATGCTCTTGGCTTAGAAACGTTTCAGGCGCTCAAGTAATGTTTTGTAGCAAATCAATAGTCAGTCAATTTCAGTTGGTCTTTTTTTGCAATCGTAAAGTAAACTTTAAGAACACACTTATTTCTGGCAATGTCGTTCTTGATTTCACATGTCAGGTATATCGCCCTTCTACATAGTGCAAACTGCTGAATGGAAGTATTCTTTTGAAGGCGTTTTTTATTCGTACCCTCACTGGAACTGATGCCTGCGTTCTGATCGCCTCTGACCGGCCAGCTGGTTATGATTTCAGCCATGTTCTGATGCAACATTGATTGCACATCGGTGACAAAGGTATATCGCCCTTCTACATAGTGCAAACTGCTGAATGGAAGTATTCTTTTGAAGGCGTTTTTTTATTCGTACCCTCGCTGGAACTGATGCCTGCGTTCTGATCGCCTCTGACCGGCCAGCTGGTTTTGATTTCAGCCATGTTCTGATGCAACATTGATTGCACATTGGTGACCAAGTTACAATTTGATCGTTGACACCTGTGTTGTATTATCGGCTTTGCTGTATTGTAGTCTTAACTCTCCAATTTTTCTAAATGGTTTGTGAGTGTTACTTGAATGTTGTATTTACGAAGTTTAATATGAGAATCCTAGGGTTGAAACTAGCAAGTTGAGAGCACCCGAGTTGAAACTCGCTTAATTTAAATACCTAAATTTTTACGCTATGAAATGCCTGTCAGTATGAGTAGAAGTTCTTATTTTAAATTATGTTGATCTGTCTCTCCTACACAAGCTACAGCTCGTTAGCTAACTAGCGCAAATCTGCACAAACTTTGTTTCCACGCAACGATTTTTTACTGGTTTCAACGTTTACCAAACACTCAAAAACTTGATCTGCTTTCAAATTATCGAATTCCTACGAGTTGTAGTGTTTTCGATGTTTCTGAATTGCACGTCCAATTTTCTGTGAAAAGCATTTGTATAAACTCTATTGTGATTCCTATCGTCAAAGTCCCCACTCATTTTTTTGTTATCAACTTTTGTTATCTAAAAGTCACTTTATTTTTCGTCTGTTTAAAGCAACCACTGTATTAATGGGAGTTACACATCATCCCAGAGGGTAGATGCGAGGTCCCGAACTGACGGCGAGGTAGGACTTCCTTTGGTTAAAATAGAACAGAGTTTTTGTTAAGGACCATTATTTTTTAATGCTCTGCTGTCCTTTCTTCAGCACTTATTTTCTTTTACAATTCCTATTTTATTTCATATTATTTCGATTTGTCATTAGGTGTGAGGATAAACCTTGTGCAAAAATTCCGCTCCCTTTATTTCATTCTAGGTGATGCCTTCATCTTTCCTCTCTTAGGAACGTCTATGTTGCAGTTAGGAAGGCTTCAGCTAACTTATCTGGTATAACAATTTCGAACTAAACTGTCCTTTTTCTATTTCCGGTGAACACAGTTTTGCGATGGAAAAGGAGCTTTGAATTCCTATATTCATATTCATGTTCATCTATCCTTAGATCACCGTAGATGTACCTATATGAGGTGGGGCAATGTGAAATTGTTCAGAGCAATTGGAAGAATAATTTAGTAGCTCATATTCATTAGTTGTGATTGGAATGTGCAATTTAATAGCAGATTGTGCACGGTATATCGCATTGAACTTGATTGTGGTAATTATGAGATTCGAGCTTTCTCGTTTTCCTTCATCTATCAGCCAAACGCGGTTTTGGTTTCAAAGATTGTTCAACTAAATTATGTATTGAGTGATTTATTTACCGGTTCGATTTATCGGTTTACTTATTGACAATATTTATTAACTACCTGTTTATCGGTTCATTTATTTCTGATAACCCGCTGCGATGTTCAAGAGAACTCATCTCCGGTGCTGTGAGTTTCTTCTCATTGGTATCTCACACCTTAGGATGGTCTTGGCTAAATTTATGCTGCACAAATTTATTATTATTCACTTTTGATGATGGAAAACGCAATGTAGCACTTCTCAACACGTCGACGGAGACGGTGGGCTTGGCTTGTACGGAACTGCGTTTATACGCCGTCCCTCGCAGGATACCGCACGCTGCATTTTGGCGCTGACGGATGAGCCATTACTCCAGCTGACTCAGTGAGATAGATGAGAACATTCTCCAGTCTTCCTTGAGTCTCTCCTTTTGCTAGTCTGTCGCATGATTCCCCAGCTTTCTAGCTTGATATCCCATTAAGAACTGGGATGTGGGGCATCAACTTGTTTGGAGTGTTTATGAGTTTGCTTAGTTTCAATGTAATACATGTATTTCACTAGGTCGTCTGTTCCTCCCGCCATTTGTCATACAAGTACTCGTACTACCGAATTTGAGGCAGCTTGATTGATATTTTGCAGAAAGTGTCCGAATAAAGATTCATTCGGCGCTGGCTTTGCAATTGGCTTAGCTATCTTATGAACATTTTCAAGTTTTCTAGTGCAAAGTGTCCAATGTAAATTGGTGGAGTTTGCAGCAGGGCAAGTTCTGGATTTTTGTACCGCCTATATTCTCATCGAGGAGTTTACTTAAGGAGGACGTCTACCCAGAATCCGGAAACTTCCTGGTTTGTATCTTATTACGTTATTCCATAGAGATATGCTTACTTCACCAGCTGTAAAATGTGCAGAACGATCTGAGCATCGTAATTGGAGGAAATGAGGTAAGGAAGTAGGGGAGAGATCCAATCAGCAGCCAGCGCCGACCAGCAAGTGCATGTGCCACGACCATGAAAATTTTTGTTTTTCGCGGTTTTTATTGCTCTATTCAATACAGAAGTCCTTATTTTACAAGCTAGCGAAGGTTCAGAACGTTCTGTGCTTCGTGAGAGGAAGGGGGTGGATTTGAATGCAGCTGTTATCGCCGGACAGTCACCGCATTAGACACGAACCAGAAATATCTGGATTTTGTTTTGTTGATCAATTTGACACAGAACTTTTTAGTTTAAAATAAAACAAAGCTACACAACGTACTTTGCTCCGTGAGAGGGGGAAACGAAGGGGGGAAGGGGAGGAGCGCGTCGAGGGGGACGCCGCACCGTTCGCTCCTGGAGAGGTGATACCCCTTGTGGTTCCGGTTCCTTCAAGGAATCATGAAAAACTTACAAGAAAAGATATTTATATGTTTAGATGGCTTTCAGAACGTCAACAGCATCAATTTTTCCAAGCAATATAATTTGAAAGTGATAAGAAATGAAAAAAATGAAAAATGGCAGAAAAATGAGCCAACAGAACAGTTGAAGATAAAAAGTTCAAAAGCTATCTTCTCCGAAAGTTATTATCGTAGAGCAGTGATTGAGGTCTCATTGAATGTGCAAAGAGTGGCTGCATAGCTGGACGGAGTTTCTATTTGAAATTCATAATACATTTTTAGTTAAATTGAAAAATCTACGGAAAAATGCAAAACTTTAAAAAATGATAATTTCATAAAAACTAAGTTATTATGAAGAACATGCTAACATGCAGCAGCTCTTTGCGCATTCAATGAGACCTAATTCATTGCTCAACGATAATACCTTTCGGAGAAGATAGCTCTAGAAAATGCCCTATTTTTCCACCCATTTTCCCAATAATCTCCGTAATTATTTCGAAAATGGGAAAAGGTCTGAAATACGACCCCTATAACCTTTTAATAAGTACATACGTATGCCAAATTTCATTGACCTAGATACCATACAACAAACGTGACACCCATTTCTTGATTCTGGGTGGACGTCCCTTACATGAGGAAATGGAGAGAAGGAGTATTCTTATTTTTGAGGGAGACATGGTAGCCATTCGCTATTTGTATTCTGTCAATAGTTTTCAATTATGCTCTTTATTCATATAATTTCAATATAAAACAATGGATATCATTTTATGGGTACAATCATTTTATGCCCCCTCGTAGACATACAACTATGGTATCCATGGGAATTAACGCTCCCAGGTGGAAAATGTGACGTCCTGAGCTAGCTGTTCAATAGGCCTTCCTTCTGTGAAAATGACGAAGGTTTTTTGTTTCGTTACAAACGATAATTTTTTTTGTTCACTGCTGTCCTGTTTTCAGCATCCACTATTTTCTTCCTAAATTTTCATTTTTTTTTCATAAACTTCTTTATCGAGTTACTGTTTTATGTGGGAGCACACTTCGTGCATAGATATCCCGTTCCCCAAACTCCATACTAAATGGTGCCTTCCTTCTTCCTCTCATTGGAATACTTTTATTTTTTAACCCATAACCCTTCCAGCGTCTTATTAATAAGATGCTCAAAAATTGTCATTTTTCAATGGTTACTTGAAATTAAAAAAATTTTGCTAGTGGAGTAGTTTTATTCATGTCTATTCATTCCATGAAAACCAATGATTGACAAATTTTCAACAGAATTTATAATTTATGTGGCATTGAATTTTCATGTTTTACTTGTTCTTCAGACTTTATTCTATTAAGTCATATTTTCTGAAGAAAAAACAAATTTTTCTTATTTGGTGAAATCTGTGTATTAGGATCCGAACTACTATCTAGGAGTCTAATGAACGTTCTTTAGTCATTGTAACATCATTTATGAAATAAAGGATTTATTGAGTATAATTTCTCTCATTTATGAACACCGAGCTAACATTCTGCCTGCGTCCCATGAATGGGATTTTAAATTTTTAGCTATTATAAGTTTTGGTAGAACTCTAAGATCTTGAAAACAATCTCTTGAGGATCCAAAGACTATTTGCATGAAAAAAATTTACATCGAAAAGTTTCCCTTAATTCGGTGGCTAATGGGTTAAGCTGACTTTTCTAATCCAATCTTACCATGTATCATGGTATCAACGAAACTGGTCACGTAGCATTCCTAACAACGAAAATTTGCTCAATTTCACGTTTCTAGGTTTACGTTCTTGAACATGTACATGAGGGCATCCATCGATTTCACCAAATGGAATGAAGTTTCAGCTAATTACTTATTGGCATTAGCATAATTTCAAGACTGCTATTAATTTTTTTACGAATGTGGTCTCGATTATGCGTAGTTTACTCTCAGAAAATGCAATTTCGCACTGCTTAGCTGTAAATAATGAGACTTCTAGGTTAATTACGCAATTATTATTTTGTTAATAATTAAACGAAAGCAAGTGTTTTTCCTTCGAATTTTGTAGTCACGTGAGTTTTGCTCGTAATCTGGTCTGTAAATTGTTCTGAGTGAATTTGAATAGCGGATAGTAATACCAGTCAAGTAAGACCGGTTTTATGCCTGTATGCAGCGTGTGTACAAGTAATACCAGTCAAGTAAGACCGGTTTTATGCATGAAAGCAGCGTGCTTGTTCATTGATAGCTCAAAGCGGTGTTTGAAGCGCGTCCTTTTCTTTTGCAAAACATTGGTGGAGTTTTAATTCGGCATCTATAGCTGGGTCTCGTCAAGAACATGGAAACAAAAAGATATTGTGTTCCTGCTGTATAATAAACGGAGTAGAGAAAATCTTGGCTGACAAAAGTGCATGCTTCGTTCATGATGTGCAATGCGTGTAGACAAAGTATCTATATTTTCTGTTCATACTGAGCCCAAGTAAAGCATGGGGTTTAGACCGCTTGACCTACATGATCTGATCACAGCCCTAGAGATCCTTAACCCTCAGGGGGATACAACTATTGTATCTATGGGAATTAGCACTCCTAGGGGGAAAATGTGTGAGGGCCCGAGCTGAAAGTTAGGTAAGGCATCTTTTTGTTGAAATAATTTTTTTTCGTTATGTTAAGCTAGGACTACCTTTTTTCAGTTCACTGTTGTCCTGTTTTTCAACACCTACTACTTTCTTCTTCAACTTTGATCTTGTTTCATGAATTTCTTTCTCAGCTTATTGTTTCTATGCCCCTTCTGCATAGATTCCGCATTTCCTGTCTCCATACTGAATGGTGCGTTCCTCCTTCCTCTCTTCGATACGCTTTTTTTTGCAGCGGTTAGGGAGGCGTAAAAGAACATAATCTAATCTAACCGAGAGATCCTTACACTCTATACGAGTTTCTCGATAAGTGTTTCGAACTTTGTCGTATCGAAACAAGTTGTGCAGCGTTGCTGACCTATTACGATATATTTTTAGTTGCATATTTTTGGCCATGACAAATCAAGGCTGGTGAGTTTGATGGTCCGCCGGAGTGTCCCCTCAGGGGGATACAACTATTGTATCTATGGGAATTTGCGCTTCCAGTGATAAAATGTGAGGTCCTGAGCTGAGAGTTAGGTAGGCCTTCTTTTTCTTGAAATAGAACGCTTTTTTGGTTGCGTACCATCTTTTTTCGGTTCACTGCTGCCCTGTTTTTCAGCACCTGTGACTTTCTTCATCAACTTTTAGCTTGTTTCATACCCTTTTCTCTTATCTTACTGTTTCTACGCGCATGAGATCCATTGGGGAACATCCTTTGTGCATAGATTCAACGTTCCCTTTACTCCATACTAAATGGTGCCTTCATCCTTCCTCTCTTTGAACATCTTTGCTGTGGAAGAGGGAAGCAAAAACTAATTTGAAATCAATCAACCGCCGAAGTGTTCGCCTGTGAGTTAATTTGATGGTCTGCCAGTGTGCTGGATGGCAGCTATTCAAGATGAACTTTTCATCGGGACAATGGCATAGCTTGGTGAGAATGCTCGGTTATTGTTCACAGGCTTAAAAAGCTTGCTCTGAAATGTTTGAGAAAAGAATTGTATCGTGATTGTAGAGAAATTATTGTAGAGGTGTAAAGCGCTCGCCTTTAACATGCAAACAAAACTGCATTTTTAACAAAGCCAACCTGTTACAGTAGCTTCCTGGGTATATTTGACCCTGCCAGTGACAAGTTAATGGAATGACCCCCTCAGATTTGATCACAAATTGCAGTATCGAGAAGGCGAGATACATGTGCACCTGCAGTGTGAGGGAAGGAGAATAACAGCTGGACACTTTGGTGTATATAGCGTATGTTATCGAAGATGTTTCGTTGAAGAAGGACTTGAAATTTTCACTTGGCCACCAAAGCCTCCTGGTATTACGCCCCTATATTTCTACTCCTCATTTTATTTGAAGAGTTCGGTGTACAAAACACTATATTCATTCCGAAGAAGACCTCATCGGAAAAATAGTTGAAGCCTCCGCAAGGATTCGTGAAAATCCCGGTGTCTTGAAGTGTGTCCGGTAAACATTGCACGGGTGTTCGAATCGCAACAGTCCGGGGTTGTGTTGACATCTTCTGTGTATACCTGTGTATAAATTTTCCCCATAAATTTCCCTCTCTTCAGTAACATTTTCGATTAGCAATATTTATTCGATTTCAGTTCTGTCTCTAAATTTTCTATTGATTCGTGGCCCTCACAGTACACGTGTATACCTTACCTAATTTAAAATCTGTTTGCTGTGGTCATAATAATTAAAGCTGTTATTTAGTTTCTCAAGTCCAAAATGAAAATCCTCTCTTCTACGCTTCATTTCCCTGCCACTCTCAAGTATGAATTTTTCTCCAATACGTTTCAGATCTCATGTACTTAAAACTCTTCAACGAAGCATTTTTGACTGTACAGTCCCCTCAGGGCGATACAACTACTGTATCTATGTGTGAAAATTAGCAATCACAGGGGGAATATATGTCTCGAGCTACAGGTTAGGTAGGCCTTTCTTTTGTTGAAATAGCATATATTTTTCGTTTTGTTACGGACCATATTTTCCAGCTCACTGCTATCCTGTGTTTTAGCACCTACTGCTTTCTCCTTCAACTTTTAGCTTAACTTCATAGACTTCTTTCTCAATTTACTGTTTCTATGCACCTTGTAGATTAATTCCGCGTTCCCTCAACTCCATACTGAATGGCGCTTGCCTTCTCCCTCTCTTTGGAACGCCTTCGTTTCGGTTAGGATTGCTTAAACTACATCTAATTTAATCTTTGACCATACAGTTATAGAGTAAAAAATTTTTTTTTCAACGAACCCAAATTTATGCACAAGTTTATCCAACAAAGTGCCGGTCGTCCTGTGTAGTCACCTGACTTTTGGCAGCAACTGCTATTGCTCACAAGCGTTCAGAATAATTTACTCGTTTGCTACTTTGCCGTGATATTTTACTAAATTTTCCCCATAAATTTCCCTCTCTTCAGTAACATTTTCGATTAGTAATATTTATTCGATTTCAGTTCTGTCTCTAAATTTTCTATTGATTCGTGGCCCTCACAGTACACGTAGAATGTGCAATAGGGTTGGGTTAGTTAGGTTTGCCTATCCTCTGCTCCGGGACTGCCCCCTTGATCAGGGGGATACTGTAAACTCAGCTGTACCGAACTGTGTGCACCAACATATTTTATTATACTGTTTTTCATTAAATACATTGTTTTTCACCCCTAATTAATTTATGGAGCGAGTTTATTAGGGCGAGTTTAATTTATGGAGCGAGTGAAGCATCAATAAATGCTTCACATAGTTCTAATGGATAGCATTTACGTAGCAGTAACAGTATCTGTTATGTGAGGAATTATTTTCTTTTCGTTAGAGCAAATATTATCGAGTAAACGAATTTGTTAAGTTCGTGTCTAAAAGTAACTTGCACTGGTAAAACTGCCAGGAATTCTGTTTTATAACTTAACTTCAAACGTAGATTTACATTTGCATTTACAACCAGACTGTATTAATTACACGCTCCAAGCACATGCGATTTGTTTCGACATTTACGGCAAACGTAAATTAGTGCTTCGACACAAAATGTGCCACAAATTTCTCAAGTCTTACATTTTTAAGTTGAAAAAATTCTCTGACGCGGCATTGTTTTTGATAGTCTGCCTTCGAGTTTGATTTACTTAGTTTAATAGACGAAGTACTGAGAAATATTTGCAGTGTTCCATTAACATTTTTTCTCCCTACGCTGTCCATTTAGGGGGACACAAATTTTGCTTCAATGAGAATGAGCATCTTTTAGGATGAAAATATGAAATTCCGTGCAAAAAATTAAGTAGGCTTTCCTTTTATTGAAATAGAATAAGTTTTTTTTGTCGTGCTCCATACCTTATTTTCCGGTTCAATGGTGTCTTCTTTTTTAGCACTTATTGCTTTCTTCCTCAACTCTATCTTGTTTAATGAACTTTCTTCTCACTTAACTGCTTCTATGCTCAGGTGATTTTGTGTGGGAATATCTCCTTTCTCTCTTACCACCATTCTAAATGATGCCTTCTATTTCCTCTCTTTTGAACACCTATGTTGTAGTAAAGGTAGGCTCGAAGTAACTTATCTGAATAATTACGAATAATTACGAGCACACTTCATCAATATGCTGAATTTTTTGATGTATTCTCCATGAAAATTGCAACATTAATTACTGAATATTAAATTCTGCTTCTCCTAACGACATGTAGTTGCCGGTCGTTAAATTACGTATATGTTTTGTCGTCTCGTTGAATCAATTTAAAATATAACTTCAGCGCTACGTGGATTTACTTCTGCTTGCTTAGATTGAGATACATTTATTGTACGAGCACATACTGTGCTTTGTGAGTAAAATTTTTCAATCGTTGCGCTCAAACGTCATTCTTTTCTTAACAATTAAGTTTACCACGCTCATCCTAGCTTCTTCTATCAGAAGGTGCCTACTATTATCTTACTCATTGGTGAGCTTCTTCCCCTCGAGAACTGCCCAAGGACCAGAACAATGAAAAATGATTGTTTACGTGGACCTACTCTTTTTGGAATGACATTTTCCGCCCAACGATTTGGCTGGCTACGGAGACCTGCATTCCAATCATGTTTCTTGTGCAATTCATGAGACATGTTAACAGTGTTGCCCGATAGCTTAGATTCGTAAGACAAACATCACTTCGACTCTTTCATGACCAGTGATCCTGCGCGAGGGTGCTCGCCATACCCATCTTCCCTCATCCAAAGACAATAATAAACCAAGCGCTCGATCTCCTGTTCCACGTAGTTTCAGGTTCTCAACTTTTAACGAAAAAGTTTTCTCGGTCAAGTAAAACGTTGATTTACCTTTGGTTAAAGTTTTGTAACCCGCTCGACGTAAAAATAATTTTATTATTAGCTCCCATTCCGAAACTGTCACTATGTGTTGCTGCATTTATTTTTGTCACATTTTCCGTTATATAATACGCAAAATTCCTTTACCATTTCTCCAACCATTGTCATGGGGGGGTTATATTACTCGTTTTCTCACAGAGTAATTCAGTTTGATGCTTCCTTGTTTACTAGGTCTGTCCGTCTCTACTCCCAACCTGTAACCTGGATTTCTGAACTCTGTGCGTGTAATGACTGCTAGATTGTCTTCAGTTGCAGTTCATGCATGTTGATTGAAAGTAATTTCAGTGTTCTCCTGACACAAAAATAGATGAATTAAAAGTTGGAGTAATACATACTAATTCAAGCTGTTCATTGAAAATTAATTCTTCAGTGGATTATGGCCGTGTTATCCGTATGCTTTTATTGTGGAAATGCACTGTCCGGGAAATACAAACGGGTGACTATTACAATATTAAATTGTGAAAATCCCAACTTTGTACCATAATTTATGTGCCTAATTGACTGGAGATATTCTTTTGCGGTTTGTTGAAACTTGTTAGGTAGTTGAGGCTGTTTGGTTGGTTGGTAATGGCTGGTTGGTTGGTTGGTCATGACTGGTTGATTTGTTTAGGTTATTGCAGGCTTTTTCGACCTGGGTTCGCCAACAAATTTTATTGTTTTTAATGGTATTAATGGAACAATTTTATTTGCTATGGACGTCTTCTTCTAGATGAAAGGAAACTGATTAGAACATGATTTTAATGTTATTATGTCTAAATTTTTCTTGATTCAATGCGGAGTTTTGCGAGTCTAGCGCCTAGTGTTGAAATTGTGCCAACATAATTTCAAGTGTATCGCACGTCTGATCATCCGAACAAGTTTGCATCATCAATTTCGATATTCATGCGGGTATTGGCCTGTCGTCAATAGGAACCGAAAGAAAGGGGGCTGTCTTTTCTTGTCCTACAGAATCAACGTCTCTGAGATGAGTGGTCTAGAACTCCCTCCAATTTCCGCATTTTTCGGATTGTTGCTGTATATATTATGTCCTGTTGATCGTAATTTTCTAATTTCACCGTGTTCACTTTCTTCTATTCGACTTGCCTGTTATTTATCGTCGATTGAAAAATTAAAATGAGTTATTTTGATGAAAATGTCCTTCTCTTTTCAGTCAACATATTTCTATTTATTTGCACGACTGTTTGCCCCTTTTCGAGCAATTTTTTTAGATATTTGGAAACAATTTTCCTAATTTGACTATCATTCGCATGTGTTTTCAGATTCTGCTTTGAGTGAATAATTTCCATGTAATCTGCGGCTAATGTTTTAGATTTTCCTATGCTTGTCGAATTTATGTTACCATGGCAATGAGGCAGACATCCTTATGAATAGCATCCCCAATTCGTTCTTTTGTTAGATCTTGCTGAAAAACTAGTTTTAAAAGATTTTGTTGACATTTTTTGTTTCGACGGAACTTGGAGTCTGAACCCCTCAGGGGGATACAACTATTGTATCTATGGGAATTAGCGCTCCCAGGGGGACAATGTGAGGGCCCGAGCTAAAGGTTAGGTAGACTTCCTTTTTGTTGAAATAACATAGGTTTTTGTTCTGTTACGGACCATCTTTTTTCAGTTCACTGCTGTCCTGTTTTTTCAACACCTACTACTTTCTTCTTGAACTTTGATCTTGTTTCATAAACTTCTTTCTCATCTTACTGTTTCTATGCCCTTTCTGCGTAGATTCCACGTTCCCTAAACTCCATACTAAATGGTGCCTTCCTCCTTCCTCTCTTTGGATCGCCTTTGTAGCGGATAGGGAGGCTTAAACTAACTAATAATCTAATCTAATCTAACTTGGAGTCTGAAGAGCAACTTTCAATTATATGATCATACAGTGAACACTTTATGGGGTAATTTGTTGCAAATCATTAGAAATAGGAGAAATTGAAACGACTCGTACATCCAAATACTAGTTTTGAAAGACGTGTCTCTTGGAAATTCTGCGAAGACCGAGCTGGAACCATAATGGCTTCTGTAATTGGGCATCTGTAGAAGTGCTTCCCTCTTTTCAAACCCCGACAGTGTGAACGAGCTTGGTTTGCCGGCTCTGTCCCTCGAGGTGAGGCAATCACAACTGTGCCTTGTGCCCTCACATGCGTGCTATCATAGTTTCCATCTTTCTCTTATTGCTCCCCTAATCCTTTCAAGTGAACTCACAGACTGATTCAAGTGTGATCGTAAACACGGATTTGCTGAAGGCAATCAGCTGAAATGAACTTAACATCGAGTAGGCGTGCACAAGGCATATTTAACTACACATTTTTCTGAATCCCTTCGATCTGTGAATGTGTCCTCGAAGTCGTTTGAAGTCAAATTAGTTAATTATCTGTTACGGTGTTAATTAAGGCTCTTTCCTAGGCAAAGAAGTTTTCTGACTTTGTTTTCAAGGGTTATGCGAAGTAAGTTGCTGCATTTTGCACTGATCAATAGCAATGACATGGTGTTAGTTCATAACAAACCTAAAAACATCACATTGTTTTATTAGAAGATTAAATGAATGTAGAAATATTACTGGTATCGTTTTGGTCAACGAGATTTGAATTCCAGTTAAACCTAAATTGAAAATTTTGAATCTTTTATTTCGCATTTCTGACGGAATAAATATTTTTGCAAACTCCTGCAACTCAGGAATGGGCTTGTCCTTGGTGCAGGAGGAAATGTTAAAATACCATGTCAGCCATAAAAAATTGATCAAAGGTGCAAATTGACAGCGTTTCATTTGATCTAGTTATGTCTAACTGTGTTGCGCTGTACGTTTGTTTAATAAAGCTCACATTGCAGGAGTAATATGGAGCGTCGCTCGGTAGCGAACAATCAAATGTAGTGCAGCAGTCTGCCCTCGTGAGGCCCGGCACATTACTTGCGTGTGCTGGCGCGCTCACAAGCCTACCGTCTGCTGGTGCTCTGATGGTCTGTCGATGAGTTTGCGTATCAATATATTTCTACAATATTTTTGAGGTTGAAATGAACTGCTAATTTTTTTTCTATTTATAATTAGAAATTATATTACTTGTTTTTTAGTATTTCCTTCATTTAAATCTTAGATGACCGCAAAAATACCCTCAGAAGGATACAACTTAAGTATAAATGAGAATTAGCGCTGCCATGGGGAAAATGTGAGGACCCTCACACAGAATTAGGTAGGCCCACTCTTTTGTTGACATGGAACAAGTTATGGTTATGTTATGAGATTTTTTTACAGTTCACTGCCGTCCTGTTGTTCATCACTGCTTTCTTCTTCAGCTTTAATCTTATTCGGTGGAATTCTCCCTAACAAAGTGTTTTCATGTGTGGGAGCACCCCGTGTGTCTTGTTCCCTACCTCCATACGAAATGGTGTTTTCTTCCTTCCTCTCTTTGTAACACCTTTGTTGTTTATAGAGAGGCCTAAACTAACTTGTCTTATCTAATCTCCCTTAACTCAGTACAAAATGGTGTCTTCCTCCTTTCTCTTTTTTGGAACCTTTTATTGTGCTTAGGCAGGCTTAACCTATAGTTTATCTAACTTTATCTTATTGATTTTCGGGAAAACAATCTCCGAAATAAATAAACAATACGATTTCTTCATGAAGGACAAAAACACTTTTAGGAATACTTCGAAGATTTCGAAGACAGCCTAATGGAGTTTATAAACAGTTTTTTCTCTGAAAAAAATTAGTCACTTCTAAACGTAAGAACACGTCGGGTCTTTGAAATTCAGTTCACCGATCAAAGATGATCTTCAAACTACAGTGGAAACTTTTCAGGAAACCATTTTATCTTACGTAGAAAAATCACTGAAAAATTGAATAGCTTTTGAATAGCCTCTTCCTCTATTTTGCTGAATTGGATTTAAATTAGTGTAAATGATTTAGACTGACAGGTTGGAGGCGAGATGATCTCTTTCCTAGTGCTAGCGAATTGGACGGCGGTAAATGCCAGCATCAAATGAAGCGTTACCTCCTATGCTACTATGCCGTCACACGACGATGGCAGAAATGAAATCCATCCTGTATGTAGAGATGATGAACTGGGGAAATCGAATGAACGTTGAAACGCATCTGTAGTGTCTTCGGTTGTAAAACGATCTGCGAAATAATAGTAATTTTGAATTCAATCACTCTTCTTCTTAGCTCAGGTAAATGCTTGATGTTTCCAATTACGGTAAAATGTTGAAGAATAAATTATGCGGGAAAAATGCATTTTGTTGGACTACTCGAATGAGCTAATTTCGGGAATTCGCTGATATAATGAGCAGAAAGTTTTTCCCACCATCTTCCCTAATTCATAAAACATTGTGAGAGAAATTCTAAAAGTACATGAACGATGACAAAAGTCGTATCATTAACTATTGACCAATTTTTATTTTTTAAATCTTCAGAGATATTTCTGTAAGAAGCGTATAAGAGTGTACTTCCATCTGAACAGTAATTTACAACTGTACGACAAACAATTCGGGTGGCAGTCTGCGAAAATATGTACAATGATTCCTCTTATCTAATATAGGTGAAGTAAACAAAGAACTGAAGGTATTTCTCGACTTGTAGAATGCAATTGTGCGAGTCAAATCGTACTTTTGTCAAACTGCGCTTCTGTACATCGCAAGGAGTCATCCTCTTGAGGTTTGGTGTTAATCGTACTTCACATATTGTAAGCCACGGGATTGGCTGTCAAAATTCAAAATTCAGATTAGTTAAACATATTCCACGGAGTCCCTAAAAGAGCTATTCTTCGGTGTTTTTTTTATTACCGAATTCGTGACATCGCCACCTTCCCTAAATTAATGGCCTTTATTGCTAGTAACGATATTGTTGTTGATTGTTTATTATTGTCTCCCTTGCTAAAATGTAAATGCTCTTGAATTGATCTTTCAAATGAAAAATTAACAGTAGGATATGCGTTATTTAAATCTGCTGAGATTTATGATCCAAAGTTAAGTTCACTTTTTTCTTTTCAGAATAGCGTATTTATGACTTGCTTCGGAAGGTTCACGTAATTAATATTAGAAGCTGTACAAACAAATAATTGATTTGCAGCCCTTTGATAGCTTAGATTATCTCGAGAGAAGCCCCATTTTGGAGCGTGTAACTCAAGAAAGTTTATATTTGTTAAGTGCGTCTTCAGATGTCTGATTTTTTCTACCATTTTCGTTTGAATTTCTTAACTGAATAATAATCTAATAACAGTACTACCTACTTTCACTATTTAGTATGATGCCGTACACGAGTAAGTATAGTTAAAATTGCACCGCTTTACTGTTCACGAGTTGTGATTATCCCATCTCTCCTTAGTGGTAATCAGTTCATTTTTGCAATTAGTGATTGTTCTGTCATCAATGGCTCTCGTCAGGGGGATGAAACTATTGTATCTATGGGAATTAGCACTCCCAGGGAAAAATGAGAGGTTTCGAGATGGGAGTTGGGTAGGCCTTCTTTTTGTTGAAGTAATTTTTTTATGTACCGTACCATTTTTTTCGGTTTACTACTGTCCAGTTTTTCAGCACCCACTACTTTCTTCTTCAACTTTAATCTTGTTTCACGAACTTCTTTCTCAACTTACTGCTTCTATGCAATTTGTGCATAGATTCTGTGTTCCCTTACCTTCATACTTAATGGTACCTTTCTCCTTCCTCTCTACCCAGTCAGAAATTTATCGTTTGACCGACGATAATCTACATCTGAATTTACCGGTAATTATCATCTTCTTATTCCTATAAACGGACGATATATCGTCGGAATTAGTGTCGCGAATGTCTCATATTATCACCTGATTAACGTTAAATTACCGGTTTTTACCGTAAGTTTTGGACGAAGACCGACGATATTAACCAGTTAATTACCGGTAGTTAAACGGTTATTATAATCGGTCTTCATTCAAAGCTTACGATAATTACCGGTAATTTAACGTTGAAAAAGGCTACTCTACCCACTATATTCCCGGGAGATTCATAAGCAGTGCAACAATTTTTCCCAAAAATTGCGAATGGCTTCCAAAAACAATAAGCCACATCTCGTGAAACTCATCTGTCTAATTAGCGTGAATTTGAAGACTTCACAAAAATTATCGAAATTGATTATTTAAATCCAACAAATTTGTTTAATACTGTGTATTTCATCAAGTTTCTTACAAATTGCTATAATTGAACAGATTAGTATTACAGGGTGAGGCCTATTGTAACAAGTAACAATGCATTATTAGCAAAAATAGCTGCGATGCAGATGAATGCTACAGTAAGAGGGCTCAAATTGTCATCTTCATCATAGAACACGAGACTATTACGATAAGTCTCACAGTACAATATAAAGTCATTTCAAATCGCCACTGATTTTTAAATAGGTTAAAACATTACAGATGTTCGATAAATATGTTTTTATCAATTTCAACAGCCGACATTTGACTATTGAAATAAATTCTCACAAAAATATCTTCGGCACGCAAAGAATTGCATCACAGGTTGTTTGTAAGACTCATCACTGCAAACACTACGTATATAACATTCATTTAAAATTAACTACCACCACAAAAAGACTCATCAAGCAACTGACTACTAAGAAAATTTTAACAATTTTAAATTGAATTTTCACACTTCCATTCATAGACATCACATATCTACAATGACCAACCCTCTCAACCACTACAAATCTTAGTCCTTTAACTGGGATGAGGAGACGACAGGGCCCTCAATCATGCTATCGAGTCGCAAGTAGCAGAGGGCGGGGTTATCCTCCACAGCTATACCTCTTCAGAAGTTACCCTCCACCTCCCGCTTCCATGCGGCTCCGACGTTTGTACGTTCAATAGAATTCTTAATTTACAAGACTTTCAAATCATAAAAAAATAATCAACTCAAATTTTTCAAATGGAACTTTCCCATAAAACTGGTGCTATTAGGCACAGAAATTTTCGAAATGCCGATACCTCCTGTTCGATTAGACGAAAATAAAATCCGCAAGAAAAATTCAACAAACATTAGGTCCTTTTTGGTACCAAAAATAGATGAACAGATGCCGCATTAAATTAGTACAATCAGTAAGTACTAGTTTTAAATGAACTCATTAATTCGTAGATGAAAATGTTATTTTGACATCCGTTTTTGGATATTTCAGCCACAAAAATTTTCGTAATGCCGGTAACTCATGTTCAATAAAACAAAAATGAAATCCGAAGAAAAAAAGCAACACACTTTGTGTCCTTTTTGGTACCAAAAATAAATGAACAGTTGCCACATCAAATTAGTACGATCAGTTAGCACTAGTTTTAAGTGAACTCATTAATTCGTAGATGAAAATATTTAGACATCCGTTTTTTTGACATTCCAGCCACAGAAATTTTTGAAATGCCGATACCTCATGTTCAATAAAATACAAATGAAATCCGAGGGAAAAATTATACACACATTGGGTCCTATTTGGTACCAAAAATGGATGAACAGATACGACATCAAGTTAGTACGATCAGTAACGACTAGTTTCAAAATGAGATTAGATAATAGTTTTGTTAAAGCCTTCCTAACCGCTACAAAAAAGAGCGTATCGAAGAGAGAAGGAGGAAGGCACCATTTATTATGGATATTAGTAAATGCAGAATCTATGTTGAAGGGGCATAGAAACAGTAAGGGAAAGAAGTTCATGAAACGAGATAAAAGTTGAAGAAAAAAGTAGCAGGTGCTGAAAAACAGGACAGCAGTGAACCGAAAAAGTTGGTCCTTAACGTAGCAAAAAAATTTTTATCTGAACAAAAAGAAGGCCTACCTAATTTGAAACGCCTTTGTTGTGGTTAAGGAGGCTTTAAAATAACATCTAATCTACCATCAGTGGCACTTGGGGTGAGGTAGCACTTTATATTTAAGAGAATTTTGGTAAACTTGTGCATGTTTGACAATGACGGCAAGTTTCTCATCAAAGCTCCTATCTCTTGCACTTATTTCGTGCATCAATCCGGATAAGTAAAGAAAGTGTTCTAAGATTTAATGAAAGCTGCTACTTTCAGTTTGTTTCATTTACATGTATTTGTGGGTAAGAAATGTGCGGGTCGAGAAATTGTAATGTTGACCTTAGAAAGAATACTTCCCCATAATAATGCTTCACCATAATACTCCTAACGCAGCAGCTATTCCTACCCTAGCGGCTGTTGCGTTGTCTTCCTCGATCTCGAACTCGCGTGGAGCAAACGGTGCGTTTCTCCTAGCATGCACTCGACGCAAACATACCTGAGCTCGGCTGGTCTGTCCACTGAACCTAACAAATTCACAGCTCTCCTTTCCACTCTATAGTTAGCATCATCATTGTTCAAGTATTGTAGTTCCTGAGCTCAGCGAATTATTTACTCCCACTCAAGAGGCATAAGATAGGCTAAGGTTATATAGGTTTGTCCATAATATGGTCCAGTTGCAGGAGCATTGGTTCCGGTTCCTTGTGCATAGATTCCGCGTTCCCTTAACTTCATACTGTCAATGGTGCCTTCATTCTTCGTTTCTTTTAAACGCCTACCCTCAGAGGGAATGCAATTTTTGCATCTATGGGAATTGGCGCTCTCAGGGGGAATACGTGAGGTCCTTCCTGAGCTAAAGGTTAGGTAAACCATCCTTTGGTTGGAATAGAATATTTTTTTGTTACGGAGCATCATCACTGCTATCTTGTTTTTCAGCACCTGTACTACCTGCTTCTTTAACTTTTATCTTGTTTCATGGACTTTTTTCACAGCTTACTGTTTCTATGGGCCTTGTGCAAAGATTCCGCGTTCTCTCAACTTCATAATAAATGGTGCCTTCCTTCTTCTTTTGTTGTGGAAAAGGAGTCTGAAACTAACTTAAAATTTAATCTTTGAGCCGTGGCTCAAAGATTGAATCATTACACAATCATTACTCAATCTGAAAGAAGAAATATTATTTGATTAATTAACATAGACAAGCACACAACATTAACAAGCGAAACTGAAGTAATCGTGAGCTAAACATATAGCTCAAAAATTGGACAGAACTTCTGTTACAGTCTGATATGATCTAATCTTTGAGCCGTAGCTCCTCATGGTCTCACGAAATGTTTCCTCTTCTTTCTCAAGATTCTGTTTCTCTATCACCTTCCTAAAGAATTTGTTTCACAAAGTATACGCTCCTAATGATCATGAACTCTGTACACTGGCTAATGTTACCGTAGTGAACGAAATATTTGCACATTGCCGGGGTATTTTGTACATTATTTTTTAACATAATCTATAGAAATCACCATTGATTGCAGTCTATTTTGACTAGATAGGCCTGCTGGAGAGAGGCGAAAAAAGTTATGAGGCGAAGGACAAGTGTCTTATTTCTTGCTGAGAGTTTGAACAGCTTGACGTTAGTCGTCCGGGAAAAATACGGCATGCAAATTCAAGTCTCCCCTTTCCAAGCTTGCCATTAATTTTGATGGAACCTGCGTGTTTTTCTGCGCATCTTTTGCCTTATATCATTCAGTTCGGAAGAATTTTTGCTGGCAGCTTCAAAGTGGTCTGGCTTCGTTTAGTCAGGGAAAATGATTAATTTGAGCTTGTCAACTTTTGCCTGCTCTGAAATGCTCTAATTGTGCACCGGCGTCTAGTTTGTTGACATGGTGAGTGGCTAGATTTTGCACACTTGAAATTAATGTCTGTTAAAATATGCGTTTCGAGCTCTGTCGAACTTTAATGCAACGCTGAAGATGTTTATTCATACTTTTCCTCCAGTTAAAATAGGTAACTATTTCGAAAATGATTTAGTGATAACTAGATAAAACTTTTGGCCTGTTTCCAGTTTAAATATTTATGACGTATTCTCAAAATTTTATTTGTTTAGAGTGCAAAGTTTTATTTAATTTATTCGTAACGCGAGTATTGCTACTATTGTACTGTTGATAGGAAGACTGTTCTTGCTCACATATTAGACTTGGTTTAGGAGTAGAAACAAAATCTTTACTTTGCCGATGAAGAGACCTCGGGCTGAGGCCTTCATTTTGCAGACACAGGATTTATTTTTGCATTGTTAGTGACCGTTTCATTTCAGTTTACTTCTGTCATATTTTTCAGCGCCTATCATTCTTCTTCGAATTTAATATTATTTCATAAACTTTCTTCTCAACTTGAAGTTTCTGCGTGTAGGGGACTTCGTGTTGCAACATACTTTGTACATAGTTTTCCCGTTTCTTCAACTAAGTGCACAGTATTGCTTCCATCTTTCCCCTATTTGGAACACCTTCGTAGTAGTTAAGGACCCTTATAGCCCCTCAGAGGGATTCAACTATTTTATCCATGGGAATTTGCGCTTCCAGGAGGATTATGTAAGGTCCCGAGTTAGAGGTTAGGTTAGCTTTCTTTTTGTTGAAATAGAATAGGTTTTTTGTTTTGTTACAGACCATTTCATTTCGGTTCACTGCTGTCCTGTTTTTCAGCACCTACTACTTTCTTCTTAAACTTTTTTCCTGTTTCATGAACTTCTTTCTTAGCTTATCGCTTCCATGCACCTTGTACTTAGATTCCGCGTTCCCTTGACTCCATACTAAATGGTGCCTTCATCCTTCCTCTCTTTGAACATCTTCGTTGTGATGAAGGAAGGTTAAAACTTTCTTGGAATCAATCAATCAAGGACTAACTTATAATCAAATTTGCTGATGAAGTGAATAGATGTAAGCTTTGTTCCGTAGTATGTGTAGATCGTTGAAGACCATTAAAACCTATAAGAACCTATTGAAGACCATGTTAGACTTGGCAATTAATTCAAAACAACGCATTATTTAGCGGCGAAATAACAACTAATTGCATTCACATATGAAGATTGGTTCGATTTGTGTGAAAATTTGACATATATCTCTTAATTCCATTCAATAAATTTATCGTGGAGTTCGTCAATATTTAGTGATTGCAATTTTTGCCTTGAAATTTTTCAAATTTTCATTCGTACCAGAGTGTCAACTTGGAACGCTATTGATCTTACATACTGAGAATGCGGCATGGAGCATGTGTGGCCATGTTTGTAGGTTATTCGTGGCAAAATGAGCAAAGTTCTTCGTGCTAACTAATATTCTCCTGAAAAGATTCTTGACTAGGTTCGCAGGCTACCTCTTTCTTCTGAGCTGAATGATTAGACGACTGCGCAGAGCACTATAGTTGATTCCGTTCCAGTGATAGATCAGCTGAAACTTTCTTCAACCTGATGTCGATCTCTCTTCATGCTGTAGTATCTAGCGTTTTGCTGAGACATTTCACTATCTTCATGAGGTCTATCCCAAAATTCACCTCCACCTCGATGTCTTATTCCGTTGTACCTGCACATGTTTTTTTGATGCAAGAAAGAAATTATGTCGAAGCACTAGGATTTCATCATCATCAATATATCGAGTTCAGTAGCAAATGTATTACGTCGCATACATGTAATTTATGTAACATGAATGTTTCGCTACAATTGTAGGCACAGCCCTAAGTGTAATATTTAGAAAATTTTTACTCTGAATTTTTATTTTTTCTGAAGGGATTGTTAGCATGTATTGTTATTTCGCTGATATGAGTGTTCCTGGAGGCGTCGTAGTGACATGACTAGTTTCTCAAAAGTGAGCGGCTTCTGCAAATTTCCTGCAGCTTCTGAACATCGATACCAATTAATTCAGCCAGATGCCGAGTTTCATCGCAGATCTGCTTGCGACTTCAGACAACTCGAAGGCTAGCTAAAACTCAAGCAATTTGATTTCCCTGGTCCTCTTGAGTGACCAATAAAGTAGAGAAGTCTCCTGTCAGTCGAAGATATCACGGTGGAGAATCTCTACCAACCTTGCCAACTCAGGAAGTTTGTCTACCTCATTTTTCGTAAACATCACTTTACAGTTGCCTTTATTATCGCATTTACTTAATGCCCAATGTCACACTCATGCTGCCTCACGGGTTTGAATACCGTGTGAGTTCGCTCTTATATTGAGAATTGGGCGAAAGTTTATCGAATCTCTCAAACCAGTTTGTACTTGGCTGAATTTTACAGAACGATAATTGAACTTGCAGCAAGAATCAGAAAATTTGGGTTAAATCGATACTGACGATAAAATCTGCTAACTTATAACTGATCAGAGTAAAGTCCGAAGCACTCCATGAATTCATATTCTTAGCCATTTCAAGTTCATTAGAGCATGATTTTATGAAGATGGTTGAATATACTTCAAAGTTCATTCTTGGTGTTTACGTAAACAAATGATCTACAACGAATAAATTGCCTCGTGTAAATTTGCAATCCAATTCTTTCATTCTCATTCCAGGTTCTCGTGATTTTGGGAAAATATTATGAAACGTCATAAGGGTATCAATGAAACACGCATAATTGATACCCTAAACGACTGAGGGAGAAACAAAGTTTCGTCCAAACTTGAGCTAACACAAAGTTGTCGCTGTGAAGTTGTTTTATCTGAAGAAGGAATGTCGCATAAGTTACCTCTGGTGTACACTACAGAAGGAAACCTCACCGAGGGACCTATTAAGAAAATCGCGCCAGAGATCAAGAAATGAGAGCTCCAACTTCAAAGCTGTTTTGGAGGTGGTTTTCGCCTTTAATGCTGAAGCTCTAGAAGAGTCATTAAACTGGATAAATTTAAACGGATTGAAAAATGTAATACTGGCGTTCCTAACATTTCCAAACCAATTATAGGATTGGTAGTGTTTAAAAAAAATGGCTTGGAATCTTTAAGAAGGCAGTTTCGTGATGGGTTCTCTTGGCAACAAATTGTATGGAAAGGATTGCACCACCATGTTGTAATGGCAGGTACGTTGTGAAGCGAGTGGGATATGGAAATAGAGAGATATTACTTACAATTACTTACAGAAGTGAGACACTGAAAATAGGTCTAATAAAAATCAAAGCGTCGGAGCTGGTGTTGAATCCATACGATGGGACGTTCGTAACTAATGGTAAATGAAAAAGTGAAAAATTGCTTTAAAAGGAAAACGAAGTTGAATGAATGCTTCGTGTTTAGGCCACGAAAGGTTGAATAGACTGTGTGGTAATAATTTTTTTAATATTTCAAGAGTAGGAGTGAAAAACGTCCGAGATAGATGTGGGAAAATTCGGTAACATTGATGACAACTTCAATCGTTTTTTCTATAAGTATTATTTCAGTAGTTTTCTTGTAAAGGTATGACAGAGAATTGATCTAGTTTGGTAGAAATAAGCACCACAGAGACAAAACAATTTCGATGGGAAATGGAATGTCTTGCAGATAGAAAGTAAATGCTTTAAGCATATTTGGTTGATGATTTATCACTGAAGAGACTTTTTTAAGTCATTCAGGAGAAATTTGAATAAAAAATTTGAAATCCACTTACAAAGGAAAGCAAAGATTTAACGCAGCGTTATTGCTCTCACTTGGAGGTGGAGGGCATGTTCAATTAAATGACGTTTAATGGAAAAGTTGAGTTTCCTAAATGTGCAGTACTTTGTAAATTCCAGTACATTCCATGCAAAATTTACCAAATTTTTTAAACATGCTCTCTCTGAGTGGCCACTTTTTTAGGGGTTGTCCAAGCATTTTACTTTCAAGGCAGTGTATGAACACCTCGGCACACGCGCAAGGTGATCGTGAGCTATCAAAGATTTAAGGCTACGTGTCGATGTTTTACATTCAAAAAGAAAGTATAAAATACACATTAAAAAGTTGAAAGCGAATAAAAATTAGTTCTATGTAATCTACACAGAAGTCATTAGTGGCTTTATTAGCAAAGAAAACATACCAGAAACATCCGGACCACGGAGACGCGGAAGCAGAACGACTTTTGCATATTATAGCTGTAACGTAAGATATTGATGAGCAGTTATAGGGCATCAGTGTTACATTGTGTACATGCAGAGAATAACAGGCAGTGCAAATCGTGCCTATCTTGTGTACAAATTTCAAAATTTTAGCTTTTCGAACATTGTAATTAGAACAACTATTATAATTTCGTTGGATATCTTTAGTCACTGACAGAAATCGTTGATGCTGATCTTTACTTCTCTAGGTAGGCACTGCCTACCTTGTCTACTTGGAGGGTGGTACATTGCCTACCTTGTCTACGTGTTTGAAATATTTATGTTTACTCAGTTGGCTCGTGTCTGTAATATATACATATGTATGATAAACATTGACTTTTAAAATACTGATTCCGGTTCAAATGTCATTTGTAAATAAAGAATGTAAAAATATAAACAGGTTGTAACACCTGCAAACATTAAGAACTATAATATTCATCGTTAAATTGTAAACAAGTGAAGTGGGAGTCGTAAAATTGTGAATAGGTGTACTCATTGTAGGAGTCACCAAATTCTGAAAAGGTGGAGTTGGAGTCGAAAATTTATTCCTCCGACTTCGCAACCCTGGTCTTTAGACTACTACAAAGGAAACAGTGGAATGTGTCTGGAAGTGAGCCCACATAAGTTCAGCGACTTTATGGGCAGCCTATCAATATTGTTTTAAGGGGTACCACTACAGTATGCTTAACTTTTACATTTAACCCGGTCTCTAGCTAGACAGATTATTTAATACGTTCACGCGGAGTTCGATGATTAAGTTAGCAATACTGTAATTCAGCCATTCCAGAAAAGGCTTGAATCAACCTCATTCCGTAATAAATTACCGTATCAACTTGTATTATCTGTCAAGAATAAAGATTTGACTCGAGAGACGTTAATAATTATTCTTCGATAAAATGTGATTAAAGAAACGTTTTGACAGGTTGGTATGATTTTTGTCCTAATGGATTTCGGTAAGGAATTCCAAGTTTTGGTTCCAACCAAGTGAAAACTGCTAAAGTCTATCTTTCGATGAACAAGGAGTTGTGAATCTACTACTCTGTTAGGTCATAAAATTATGATGGCCAGTTTTTTAAAGATAATTTTCTTCAAAAACTGCCCATCAACAATATTATCATACTAGGATTTAAGACCTTTGTCGCCCTCAGTAATGATGGTTTTACTCATTAAATTACACATAGTGAATTCTTAGAAACCAAGATGCGCAATTATTTTCAAACTTTCGAATGAATCATTCGTGAGGACATTGTATTCTAATTTTTTCACCGATCTCAGGGAGATTGAGGAGTAAATTGGTTTATTTGATTAGTTCCATGCTATGCCTTGACTCGGTAATGTTAGGATGGATAACAAGTGTTCGATAAAGTATTTTGAAAGCCTCTCGTGTAATAAATTTTTTTCTCTATCTCGAATTCTTATGGATTTAAACAGTTTAGTTTAACTTTTGATTACTAAAACCCTTGCATAGTCTCCCAGGGGGACAATGTGAGGGCCCGAGTTAATGGGTAGGTAGGCTTTCCTTTTGTTAAAATAACAGGTATTTGTTTTGTTACGGACCAACTTTGTTTCGGTTCACTGCTGTCCTGTTTTTTCAACACCTGCTACTTTCTTCTTCAACTTTGATCTTGTTTCGTGAACTTCTTTCTCATCTTACTGTTTCTATGCCCTTTCTGCATAGATTTCACGTTCCCTTAACTCCATACTAAATGGTGCCTTCTTCCTTCCTCTCTTTGGATCTCATTTGTTGAGGATAGGGAGGCTTAAACTAACTAATAATCTAATCCGTTGCATAGCCTTTTTAATTTTCTTTTCAGAATCAATTAAATGGGTTGCATTAGATATTGATGACGGAATTAAGATGAAAAATGTTAACTCTGAGATATGACATAGGAGTGATATATCCAATACTTGAACGTCAATGATAATGGAGCAAAACATTCTAGAATAACATTGTTGTGATCCCATCGGCCAATGATAGTGAAAATACGTCGAATTAAAGTCAAAATCATCGGTATTGGTGTATTTTCGGATAATTGGAGACTTGTGGCTATATTATCAGTGTTTGAAGTACTTGTGAGTTCCTGGAGCCTGCACCTTTATGAAGAGACGCTGATGCCCCGCGTGCTCATGCAGCAAACGAATGGATCACGCTCGAGGGCTGGACTTACCCGCACTTACCGGCAAATATAGAAATATGAAGAAGCAAAAACGTTCACAATTCACCCTTTGAAATCGTAGAACTGAAGGTCTTCAATTTGTACATCTACATTTTCTCTTTTAGGTCCAATTTTGATTTTCGACAAATATAGTAGAAATAACGCAGGTAATCCTACAGCTAACCGATTGGTGGGTGAAAATCCTCAATAGCTTTCTATTTTGCCCTCTTTGAAAGACAAAAAAAAAGTATATTATTTCCAAGAATCAAATCTCGTCTATCTCGTGCCATCTATCGCTGGAATCGACGAATGTTTGATCTCACATTGTTTGAAATTCTGTTACGATTCGCGTGTTTGATTTCACTGCTGCTTGCCATTGTTACGATCGTCGTTCTTTCTTATTGAAATGAGCTGAAATTCCACATTTGGTGATTTCTTTCAAACGTGACATCGCATCGAATGGGGCCCGAGCTAAAGGTTAGGAAGGCTTTCTTTTTGTTGAAATAACATAGGTTTTTGTTTTGTTACGGACCAACTTTTTCTCGGTTCACTGCTATCCTGTTTTTTCAACACCTACTACTTTCTTCTTCAACTTTGATCTTGTTTCATGAACTTCTTTCTCATCTTACTGTTTCTATGCCCTTTCTGCATAGATTCCACGTTCTCTTAACTCCATACCAAATGGGGCCTTCTTCCTTCCTCTCTTTGGATTTCATTTGTTGAGGATGGGGAGGCTTAAACTAACCAATAATCTAATCGCATCGAATGTTAGAGTGATAATTTCTGACTGAATCATATTATTTTAGGTATTATTTTGCTGCCACCAGCCCAATACTCGGGCAAATAATAATTATCGTAAATCAATTATTAATAACGATCATCCTTGCTAATTAATTATCTCTGTTTTTCGTTAAGCGTGAGGTCAGAGCTAAAGGCTGTTATTCATGTGCATTTTATCATCATTTCATCATCATCATCATTATCATCGTCATCTCTTCATCGTCTCTTCCTAACTTACAAAGGAAATTAAAGACACTAAAGATTACAAAGGTTCGTTATTAACGCAGACATCTAATACATCACGATGCTGTTGAGAGAGAAGCTGGTTAGACATTTAGTAAATATGTTAACTTATCTGCGGGATCCAGTTTGGGCGTTGTCGAAGTATGTGCGAGGAGGCTGGTTGCTTTACGATCCGTTTTCACGATCAATTAGAGTAAGATGAATCTCCAGGTAATTTAGAGTCAATTGTCACTTTTACACCCGTTTACCGCCAAAGACGCTTTTTAGGCGGGTTAAAGCAAAGCGGGTTCATCGCCAAAGGCGACGGACCGCAGGGGGAAAACACCAATAAATTTTATGATCTTGTACTGTTATTCTTCAATATGGAACTTATTGAGGGAACCTTCTCGACTGCCTCTGGCAAACCCCTGCGTCAGACTGCTTGTGCTCTGTTAGGCTTGAGGGCGCGTCTCTATACGTTAGGGAACAAACGTGTTACGACAGCAGTTAATAATTAATAATTGAAAAGCCCACGATCTTGATTAACAATAATTAGGATCCCCCATTCAATCTATATAAATGAATGATATCCTAGATGATTAAAATTATAAAGACAAGAAGTACATTGTAATAGAGTAAAGGAAAGAGGTATCTGATAACTGAACTTGTAGTCCCCCGGTTGCGTCGTGGTGATGATGTGAAGAGGGAAGATGGTGATAATGGTAATGCGTAGCGTCGTCTGGCGATGTTGTAAAAGGAAATAGCATGAGAGGCAGATTGTGGAGTTGATTCGAAGTTGTGCTTATCCGCAAGAATATATCTATAAGTGCGGTTCTTTTCGAGGAGATGAAAGTCGTTGGCCAGACGTTGCATTTCAACATTCCTCGTAGCGATTCCTTTATAATTATAAATGTAGGGCGGTTATATCATGAGGATATAACATTCATTAATCACGTACATGTTATCGTTTAAAGGTTTGGAGTTTAAGTTCAACTGCTTTAGCATTTTAAATTGGTATTGATGACTTTCATGCTTGAGGGAGTAACGAAGCCAACCAAGTTCGCTGTGTCGTTCCATGCCCAGCATAAAAAATGGTCGAAGTTTTGCGTTGCTACCTGCTTGTCAGAGCAACGTGTAAAACATGTAATCATTCGGGCTCAATTTCTAAAATACTAAAATATCAAAATTGAGCTCAAAATCGTGAATCTGTTTTCTGTCTTCAAAACACGATGCTGTTGAAAGAGAACTGTCTTCAAAACATGTTTTCTTGTGATGTAACAGTTCGAGTGTTTGCGTTGTCTTATTACCAGTACCAGTCTCTTTGTAGATATTCATGCATTGGATTGCAGTTTCTGTCTCTCTTCAGAGGATTGGCTTGAAACAGCAGAGCGTCCAGGCAACTCAAGGTGCTGGCATTGCTCAGAAGCGTTCTCTAGCTGCTCTCACTAGCGTTAGCAATGCCTAGAGTGCTCACGTCTGTTGGGGGTGAAATTTGTTGGTTATAATGTATATATCTCTCATCAGGGGGATACAACTATTGCATCCATGGGAATTTGCACTCCCAGGGGAAAATGTGAGGGCCTGAGCTAAGAGTTATGTAGGCCTTCTTTTTGTTGAAATAAAATGTTTTTGTGACGTTAAGGACCATCTTTTTTTCGGTTCACTGCTGTCCTATTTTTAAGCACCTATTACTTTCTTCTTCAACTTTGATCTCCTTTCACGAACTTCTTTCACAACTTACTGTTTCTATGCCCCTTTCTGCATTGATTCTGCGTTCACCTAACTCCATACTAAATGGTGTCTTCCTTCTTCCTCTCTTTGGATCGCATTTGTTGAGGATAGGGAGGCTTAAACTAAATGATATTCTAATCTAATGTATGTATCTGAAATCTTCTTTTTTTTCATTGAAATATCACGGATGGAATAAGTGTATGGAGAACGTTAGCTGTTCAGAAGTAATACATGAAAGACCGGAAATTATATTCTGTTCTTAAAAAGTTTGTTGAAATCTAGAGCTCTTGAGCATTATTTATGATCATATCTGGCATATACACAGAAAAAAATTAAAATAATAAGAAAAATAGCGGATCAATGAATGTTACAGTATTTCAAGTGTCACGGAACTATCATGATCATGAAGGGAGAGTCGAAGTAAATCGATGAAAATGCTTTCCCCTGATTTTGCATCTGTGGTGAAGGATGATTAGACTTTGAAATTCTTCGTAGGTATGGGATGGTTAGGGCCTATTACATGATTCCGATTACTGGAATTAAGAGGAAGCAAGGTGCGCAAGGTGCTTCGTGCGCACGATATTTCCTCATGCTCCACAATGCGTACCTGCAGATGACGTTTCGTCTCTGAGCTTTGGGCGGCATAACACCGGCCACACAAACACCGATTCACGGCATTGCTTCACAGTTGATGCGAAATCCGATTTTTTAAAATGAAGAACTGTCATTATTGAGATGGATTTGGGAAATTGTTTTAAGAGCTGTGCGAGGGTAGAACATTTTAAAAATTTCTTTCATCTAGGCAGTCAGTTTACTTTTTTTCATTTTTCTTGCTCACTCGAAATGATATTTTTCGATATCTGCCGAAACGAGCAATTCAAATATTATCCCCTGATGTCAAGAAATCCAAAGATTATATGCCAAGTACACGTAAACCGTCATAAGTGTTTTCAATTCACAAAGTTCATTATCTTTGTTGTTTTCGTGAATTAACAAGCGCTATTCAACCTCAATTCACCAGCTATAGGATACATTTTTATGCCCTTTCTCTCCGTTTTTGTGCAAGCATCAAACTGGACGTCATGGTACCTTTGTATGTTCATCCATTACAGACATTTGCAACATATTTCGGAGATAATGTAACTTTTTCTAATTTGAAACCCCTCATCGGACATTCATGCTTTCTTCTGTTATTCACGTCCTAAAATGTTCTTGTTAGGCTTGTATGGTCCAAATTATCATATATCGTGCGCTATTGAATATGATATGACAACCCTGTCTAGGTTTTTATTTCACGTATTACTCCAATTTCATATGTTGTACATGTCATGATAGCCGTTGTAGAACGATCGTTTTTATGTTTCTGACTCGAGTAAACTGTTTTGTGCCACTATTATTAGCACGGAAATATCCTAAATTCGTTGCGTGATAAGACATTTTTTCCGAGTCCCGTGATTCGAACACTAGTATATACGTAGGAGTAAAAATATAGTTCTGAATATCAACCTCGTTGCCTTAGACGCAGTATTATTTTAATCCACCCGTTTTACTTTGGACAAATTCTTGATATTGCAAGTCCCTGAGCTTCGTATTTTAGTGCACTAAATGTAAGTGTGAACTAAAACGAGTGTTTTCAGCAATGCATCGTTACCATAATTGTGTTCTTTTTTATTATTGTAGTTACACATATAATCAAATCTAGATTAATAAGCAACATCAGAAAAACATTGCCCTCAATTATTTATTTCGACTATTGACATGGGTATTACGATACTCATGCGTGTTAGAATATAAGAACCCTTACTTTAAGATGATTTAAAAACCAAAGATGAGTTCATTGTATCATTTATATTGAAAACAAAGTTTTTTTCTCTTTCTTTCTTTTTCCATTTAATCCCTGATATTTTTGTTCATATTCTTTTTGTCCACAATTTGGAATCTATGAAAATCCTAAAATAATTTTCAACTACACGAAGAGGATAGCCGTTTACATTGAAATGTTCTCGTAGAAATTCAGTTCAGAAATAAAATAAGTCCAATCGGAAACCAATTTAAAGGCTCCATCTCTCAGTCACTCGACTGTGCTAATTTTGTACGTATCGTTTATTATTATATCCAGTGATATTAAAGGCACACCACCACCTATCATAGTGCCATCATCCTATTAGTGTAACATCTCCCTGAATAAAAGTATTTTCTCTTCGGTCCACAGTTCGAAAAGATTGGAAAATTTTTTCCTATTAATTCCGCTGAACACTTCAAAAGCTTTTGATAAATTGTTCACATAGTGTTAAAAATTAGAGAGTGCAATAACTGCTGCGTGCAAAAAAGGTCCAGTCAGATATCTAACAGATTGAGCCTAGTAACTGTATTTCAATTGCACTTCCTCCAATTCAGAAACGAATTTTCTAAGAGAATATTTTAGTGTAAACAGCTACCCTTTTCATGCAATTAAAAACTGTTTAAAGGTATACATAAACTCTAAGTTTAGCAGTTGAAAACATTGTGATACCGTCCCTAAGAAATTAATTTACAGTGTATTTTTGTACATAAGATCCCATTCGAACAAAAACGTGCGGAATTGAATGAAAGAAATAATTCAAATGCCGCACATGGAACAATTTTTCGGTACAGTTGTACTATAGTAACAGGTTTTCGACTATATAAGATCGTATACCGTGTACTCTCCGGAACAACGTCGTGTATTTCGAGTGGCCAGTGATCGAGATGCCGCCCATTCCCGAGAGACAAATCGTCGTCTGCAGGCACGCATTGCAGTGCATGGGGAAATATCAATAGCCCTATCCTGTAGTTTTACCACCTAATACCAGTGCTCGGAATCATGCAATTCAACCCAACGATCCCATTCTTAAGAAAAATTTTAGAATCAAAACATTTCATCGTTACAGATGAACAATTAGCGGAAAGCATTATCATTCATAAGCTTCGACTCTCCCTCAGTGACCAAGATAGTTTCTTGTCTCTTGAAATTTCAAATAATCTCAAATTCATTCTTGCTTGCGGAACTGTACCAATTTACCATTTATTGATGAATCATTTCAATTTCCATATCTTCTTTTTATTGTGTAAATGGAGATTAGCGTAAATAATAAGATATAGTTCTGAATTTTTTTTTCAATGAAACGTTTCTTTCAGGCTGTATTTTAATATTGATGAACAGATTACGTTCTTTGCATTTGTTCAATGCTGCTGATTTTACCAAAAAAGATTGTGTGAGTTAATTTATTTTTTATTTTTAAGAGAACTTATTTTCCCATTATGCTACAGCTCGGAGTGAGGCAACTTTTTTATCTCAGGGAATTTGTGCTATTAGGGAAAGATGTGAGGTACCAAGCTGAAGGTTAGGCAGACTTTCCTTTCATTGAAATAAAATAGGTTTTTCGTTAGGTTACGGACCATGTTTTTCTGTTCACTGCTGTTTTTTTTAGCACCGCTTACTTTCTTCATAAGCTTTTATCTTGTACCATGAAATTGTTTCAGGTACTTGTGGGTTATGTCGCCACTTTTTTAGATTTACTAAAGAGTGAAAAGATACAGCGTTTGCTTCTGAGATGTTATTTCTTCCCCTGGTCCCAGAAATTCATTTTGGCCTGAAACAAAACCAAAAATTGAAAAAAATGATACATGATAATTAAATTAAAGTTAACCTAACTGAACCTAACCTCAACATCAAAAGGAAACCATAAATTACAAGTGGTGACAAATAACCCACAAGTATTTTTTTCAACCTTACTGGTTCTGTACGCAAGGTATGGGGACATGTGATTGTCTTTCAACAAAATTTAATCTCTCTACCACTGGTGCCCCTCAAGGGGATACAACTATTGTAACTATGGGAATTAACACTCCCAGAGGTGAAAATGTGTGAGGAATCGAGCTGAGTTAGGCAGGTCTTCTTTTTTATTGAAATAAAATGTTTTTTGTTATGTTGAGGACCACCTTTTTTCGGTCCACTGCTGTCCTGTTTTTTAGCGCCTCTGACTTCCTTCTTCAAATTTTATCTTGTTTCATGAACTTCTTTCTCAACTTACTGTTTCGATGCCCTCTCTGCATAGATTCCTTATTCTCGTATCTCCATACTAAATGGTGCCTTCCTCCTTCCTCTCTTCGATACTCTATTTTTTGTAGCGGTTAGGGAGGCTTAAACTAACTTATAATCTAATCTAATGTTGAGGATTATTTTTTTCGGTAATCTATAATCTATCTCTATCCATTTTTTTCGGTTCACTGCTGTCTTGTTTTCAGCACCTAATACTTTCTCCTTTAACTTTGATCTATTTTCATAATCTTCTTTCTCAACTTGCTGTTTATATGCCCTTGCTGCATAGGTTCCGCGTTCCCTTAACTCACACTAAATGGTGCCTTCCTCCTTCCTCTCTTTGGATCGCTTTCGTGGAGGATAGGGAGTCTTAAACTAACTAATAATCTAATCTACCTTTGGTGAGAGTGCAGAATTCTAGAGCAACATTCGGAGCGGTGCGCATCTTTCGATAGCACCTTTCTTGGTTACTGTACATCAGGAGAACTAGCGAAGGCCAGTCGCAACTTCTAACCACCCTATGCAAATTGAGCAACGCTCATTGTGCGAGGCTGGTGTGTTTCGCTTGATACAGAAGTAAGCATTACCATCTTCGTTTCATTGAGATGCTTTGTGACAATATTAGAATACGTCAGGGTTGGATAAAGGTTCTGAAGCTCCGATGAGTTCTAGTGGAAAGTGTTCTCTCTCGTATAAGTTGGGGTGTGAATGAAGAGTAAACAATCCTTTTTCAATCGCTTAATTCAGTCGCCTGCTGGATTCATTATACCTGAATTACTTCTACTTTACCGAGAGAGAAGATAATCAGTGCTGGGTTAATCATCTCAGTCCTTGCATGCGTTCAAAGTGTTATCGAAGAAAATGATGTTAGTGAATTGGCCGCATAGCAAAAAGAATAAAACTAAAAACTTAGCTCAAGTTTTTAAGCACCGATGCTCTCCAAACAATTTTTACTAAAGATGTTAGATGTCACTAAATAAAGATGTTTTCTTGAGTGGGCGTTGGAGCCCACTTTGTTACACGGAAATTGGCCTAGCCTCCGAATATGGTTGCCATAATTCTGTTCTCTATGTCAAGGAGTTGTGTTAGTAGCATGTTGAATTAGACGGTTTTCCTATGACTTCTTGAGTTAAAGTAGCAAATGTAGTCCCGCGTCTCTACATGTAATCCCTCAGAGGGATACAACTATTGTTTCGACGGCCATTCGTGCTCCCAAGACTGAGAAATGACTGGTCCAGAGCAGATGGTTAAGTAGGCCTTCATTTTCTTGAAATTGAAAATTTTTTGGTTTTGTTACGGATTATCTATCTTAAGATCACTGTTGTACTCTTTTTCAGTTGCTATTTATACCAGTTGCTACTGGTCCTGTTTTCTTCTTTACCTTCAATCTTGTTTCCGAACTTGTTGGTTCAATGTGTTGAGGATCTTATGTGAGAACACACACCGTTAAGTTCTTAGGTCTTTTTACCTGCTTACAATATTCGAGTTGCAGGCATTTGATGATAATTTCTTGTCCAGTTACTGTTTCAGTTACTCTCGCGCGCTGTGCTGACACAAGTTTTAATGGCAGGCGTGTAGACGTACAAATGGAAGTTTTAAACGTGCCTTGAATGTCGGTGTTGCTCTTCTTGCTGCGCTGTGACAGGGAGTGTTAGGTGTGAGGGGGGGGGGGGGGGGGGGTGGGGGGGGGGGGGGGGGGGGGGGGGNGGGGGGGGGGGGAGAAGGAGTGCTGGGAGTGTGGATAGGAGTGCTATCACCGCACCTAGAAAAGGAACGACCCCGCGTGCAGCGTAACGAGGATGAAGTGCCGAAGAAGGGATCTAAGCCCTCGATTTGTAAGAACATGAGATGGGGGAGAATGAAGAATAAATTTTAAGGCAAGCGTCCTTAACAGTCCGTACGTTGCCAGTATATTTTCTCATTGGATTTTTATATTGACCCTTCCCTATTTATACGAGAATTTGATACACAGTTGAGCTGGCCATTTTCCACTTTCCATAAACCCTTAAATTTTCTCTTAAACAATTATTAACTTATTTGGAGTCCTCTCAGAAATTATTCTATTTATAGGAATTAGAGTGCGCAGGAGGACAATGTGAGGTCTCGAGCTTGTAGTTTGGTAGGCCTTACATTTCAACAGATTTGATTTTTTTTGAGGACCATTCTTAAGGTTCAAAGCTATATTTTTTGCAGCATCTGCTAGTTGCTACTTGACCTTTTATTTTGTTTCATCAGCTTATTTCCCTAACCTTGCTCTTTCAACGCGCGCAAGGGATCTTGTGTGGGAACACACCTTGTGCGTATTTTTCGTCTTACATTTAACTTCACACTCGATGCTTTCATACTTCCTCATCCTTCCTTTGAAAGCTATATAAGCTTTCATCCTTCTTCTATTTTTAACGTCTGTGGTGAGGTTAGGGAAGCTCAAACTAACTTAAAATTTTGTACACCATTTGTTTCAGTTGTCTATTTATCTCATTTCGCCATTAAACGAAGAAATCGTGCTTCTTGGACTGTCATTGCGTCAACTTCAACCCTGCTCATTATACTGGCGATTCCCTTTCTGTTGACCGCTTGTTTTAACTTTTCTTAAGGACACAGTGCGGTTGCAGAATATTCATGGTACAGATTTTTTATGGTGTAAAGCTGTCTGCGAAACGCAGTGTGTATAGGCAGAAACTTGCAGGCGCGCAACGAAGTTGCGTGTGAAATTACCCGCATTGTCTGTGACAACTTGTTTGTAAACGGTATCCGGGTGAGAAGATACCTCACCCTATCTCAAGTCTTCCTGGGGAGTGAGTTTTATCGTCATGAACTGTTTATTATTATTCCTTCCCCTGAAACTTATTTAGCGTGATTCAAAAACACACGGATTCAACATTAAATTTGAACATTCTACAAGTGCGTCAGATTCAATTTCATATTAACAAGCAGTCCAATTTAAATAAGAATTTCATTGTACATTTTTTGAGCAGCATCTGACTGATCTTAGTATTTTTAAAGTGTTTCCATTTGAGGAAAAAACCTAAATTTACGTGATGATGAAAAACTCATTTCCGATTTTGTATGAATAATTACTTAGCCATCGAAAAGAATGATCACAACTGAAAGCTGAAGGCAAAGATCCTTTTGTCTGCTTTTGATCCAAGATGGCGTCGCCATAATTACCGGTTGGTAACAATGAAGCGTTCCTAAGATGGTAGGCGTAAAAGTATATTTGTGTAAATCCTGGGCTGAATATTCGCTCCACTATATTGAAGCACTATATAACAACTTATTACCCACTTCATAACTCAAATATGTTCCGTAACAAATTCACAGTGAATATCGTTTGATCACAGCTTGTCCCGTGGTCACTTCTCAGTCTGGGCACCTACACAAAAATGGCCGCTGTTCTTTGTTCTTTGAAATCGGTTATGTGTCGTTAGCTTCTCATTCTGGAAGGCTCAACAGCTTCTCTTCAAGTTAGTGTGCAAATTTTCCCTTAAGCCTCACTTCGTGATCACATGTACATATGCTCAAAATTACTGTAATCAACTTTGTCACGAGACGTTTATGCTATAAGCTTTAAACGTTTACCCTTTGGACAGGAAGAGAGAAAACGCAAAATCAGAGATGAAATATGCACAGCTAGAAGAAATAAGACATGAAAATCAGTGGTGGGCAACGATAAATTTCGCGGTAAAGCGATAACGATAAAGCTATAATTTTTTTGCGAAGTCCTATAACGATAAAGCGATAAATTTCCAAGATACCTTGAAGCGATAGGAGATAGATCCTACGATAAATTCAAAAATTCTCTTTTTTTGCTACTCATACAGTGAAAAACTTTTTTACATTTAAAACACCATACGGTACTTAATAACTGTCCTCTGGGTCACCACCCAGGGACATGAGGGAACTCAAGAGGGATATGGTGGGAATGTCCACAAATCCCGAACTCCCGGAAAAGTTCCGTTCCCTTTCCTGAGTCACATCACTGCTGCTGAGTGCTGGCCTTCGAGCGGAAAAAGTCCTCCACTGTCCTCTGTCCTGACATCTTGAAACTCACTAATCACTAAATTCACTATTCCCGAACACTGAAGCGCGCCCTCCTCGACACTAATTAATAACGCAATATAAAACGCAAAAACCTGAACAATTTCCTGAAAAAGAAAAGTTAAAACACAAAATCACGCGACGTTCGTACGAACGGGAGGCACGCGCGAGGCGCGCCTCATGACGCAAAAAATATATAAAACTCAAATATATTAACTAGACATTTAGTTATGATAGCAATATACAGGGTGCGCCAGAGAAACTTACTTATTTGAAAGGTCAATAAAAACAAAAGTACTTCAGTTA
>JACJUY010000776.1:117806-129320 GCA_014220935.1 Platorchestia sp. MABIK
TACCCGCTCAACTCACCGCGCGGGAATTTTTTCAAATAAGTAAGTTTCTCTGGCGCACCCTGTACATTAAGAACTACGCATGCATAAGTAGTAACACACAAAGAAGCTTTGGATCGCCGGTAGCACTATGAAATACAGAGCTGAGATCAAATGCGTTCAGTTGGGGGCTATTCAAAGAAACGGTAACATCCAGGGTTTCAGATTAAAATTTCCAAAATAAGCCAACTAAGGTCTCAAAAAGCCAGAATTTTTGACTGAAAGAAGCCAGATTTTGAAAATTTTGCCCTAAAAAAAGCCAATGTGGCAACCCTGGTGACAACAGAAGCGCGGGCCGCCAGGCGCCTGGCCGCATCAGTTTGCCGCGTTACAATGAGTTGTAACCTCCCGCCGTGACGGTTTATCGTCTTTTACTTTATTGCTGGATTTATCTCACGGAATTTAACAGCGATAAAAATAAGTGATAAATTTTTCCAGTCTCGCGATAAATGATTTTTCGATTAAAACGATATTATCGCTTTATCGCGTTTTCGCTTTACTTGTCACAACGCACACGACTGATGAAAATAGAACCAGTGAGTGTTCTACTTCTTTCCGTCATGCATTATGATCAACATAAGGAAAATAACAACTACCAGGCGAACTTTTCGCTGATTTCAAATTTAAGAGCGAACACGTGAGGTATCAGCAGCAAAAATTATTACACCAATGGAGAAAGTTTCAAGCCAGCGGCCAAGAATTGAACTCAACAAAAAATAGCGCATTAGAAAATAGCGAAGGTGCGTTGCAGGTAGCTCGGGTGCGTGGGTTCTGGTGTTTAGTGTCGTTAGTGTGCCAGTTCTGCTGTCATGACGTGCCGAATGCTAGTGACACGATGTTTTTGATACATTAGGTTCTTCGTTCAGTACCCACTCCGATTTTTTAAGCAGAGAGGCTCGCATGGTTCGCGGGTCGCCCCCCGTGACGCAGCGGCGGGAGCCCGGAGTTAGAAGCGGGCCAGCGCGGTAACCCTCCGCACTCCTCTAGTTCGTCCCAAGTAGTTCATGCCAATTACTTGTTACATCAAAAGCGAAATTGTTCAGAAAAATGAAAATACTGCCTTACGAAGAAACTAAACGTTACGCTGAAGCTGCTCATAATTAAACTTCAGGAAAAGTCTCCACGCATAAGAAAGATTTAAACGTACTTGATTTATACTTTGCCGCCGAATGAAAAATAGTTCCAATAATGGCATTTAGCCAGTCGGCTAAACTGGACAATAGGCTGCCAAGATCTTAATGCAGTTTGAAACTAAAGTTAAAAATGATTTCCGACTCGAATTAGAACTAAGTTTTTAATATCCGTTCAGACTGGCAATTTTCAGAAATAATCGAAGCACTGAGATGGAAGAGAACACCACACTGAGATTTCTTCCCAACTCACTATAAAGGACGTGCTTAGACGGCCGTTCTTTCGCGCAGTATAGCTCAAGAAGCGCGCGTCGCCCGAGGAGTGCAGACTCGCAGCAGCACCTTCGCGTGAGGCAAAGTCAGTATAGCGCTGAGTCGCTGCCGGAACCACTCCATGCAGCGCCAAGCCAGGAAAGTGCAGAGCTGCCCCGGTTCCGATCTTCGGCTTGGAGCTTTACGAAAAGCTTACATTTTCATGAGTAAAATCTTCTTTAAATTTGTTCACATTCCATTTTGGCGAACGAAAATAAACAAATAGGAATCCTCTGAAGAAATTTCTTAAAGTAAGGTCCCAGGTAGCAGAGTAATAACGATGCTGACAATTGTAGTCCCGATAACAGAGGAGTACCGATGAAGTTTCCATGCCTGTGTACCGAGTGCAGAAGACATCAGAATCGGGCATTTTTTAGGCCGATCTCATTTGCATTCTTGATTTGCAGGTGACTCTAGAAGAACGGGATTTAGAAGCAATAAATTTGTCAGGGTTAGGCTTGTTGGTACACAACCTCAGCACAGGTCTGAACTCTTCCTCAGTGTATTTTACTTCTTCTAGTCAAAGAAATTAGCTTAGAATTGGTGTCACTAAAATTAAACTTGTATTTTGCCCACTGGTCATTTAATTCTACACATCACCACGCCGAAGCCCGATCGTGCAGGACACTAGTGTTAAGATGTGCAGGGTGTCCGGCACACCGGCGTGCCGTGCCGGCCGCCTTGCCTACGTAACGACGTCGTGAAGCACCTTTCACGTAATCGTCCCAACCAAAAAGACCTCGTTCTGTCGTTGAGCTGAGCTTATATTCCCGTGTCTGGCTTTGTTCTAGAACCTTCGAGAAACTTCTCTCTTGGGCTGGTGCGTCGTTTTCTGATTGGTCTGACTCTTGTTAGCTGTTGTCTTTCCCTCTTCGCGGCAAATTTGCGAGTACTTAATTGGTTGTCGTGTGGAGGGCCTCGACCTTTGTCCACGTCGACGCCGTTTTCCGCGTAGAAGATCCAGATGCTTTTATCACATCAATTTCCCTTGTTTTTTACATATTGTTCGTTTCATATTACTTATTATACCATTCCATTCCAAGCTTCCATTAACGCATCAAAGCCTGTGCAAAGTTCGTATAGGAATAATACCCCACTTAACCTCAACGCTTGAGGAGACGCTTCCCACAATTCACCCTCACTGACACCCCTAAAGCATACCCCCATTATGTCTACCCCAAGAGCCTCTCCAGCTGTCCAAACTGTCCTAATACAACATATTTAATTATCAGTCGATGGCTAATGTGAATTCCATAGTTTTTATCTAACTTATTTTTAAATGTATTATTTTGTCACCTAGTTATTTGCGTGAAAGTATATTTCTAACTTCAGTTCGAAAATTATTCTATATCTGTTAATGACTCTTTTACTGTATATTCCGTTGCTGTGCTGAGTGTGGGGAGGAGTGCTGCGTATTTGTTGGTATTTATGTATGTGCGTATGTGTCTACTTGTTCGTCTGAGTCTTTGTTTGTATGTCTTTGTGTACGTGTATACCTGTGGCTGTGTGAATGTCTGCTTGCGTGTCGGGGTGTAGGTGTCATTCCTGTGTTTGTGTATCGGGGTGTGTTTTTTTGTCGAAGAGTGTGTGTGTGTCTGCGTGTTGGGGCGTATGTAAGCGCGCGTCTGTGTGTGTCTAGAGGAGTACGTCGAAGTCCCGCACAGAAGCCCAAGAAGCCCAAGGGATCATGGCACTCTGACGTTCAAGAACTGCAATTAAAACGCACTGCTGCTTTAAAAACTTGACTTTGCTTCCATTTGTGCCTCCATCGCCCTGGCGCACCGTGCGAGGGCCACGCGGCACAGTCAGGCGCGCGGGCACCGACTCGAGCTGCTCCTAAACAGGGGGGGACGTCTCGCACACTGGGTGAATGGGCAGAGTTTTCCTTCAATCGTTCCTAGCATAAATATTTTAAAACCCTGCTCAATACTGCTACGCAGTATTTTTATGCAGGTAGAAGATAAAAACTCCAGGGGAGTAAATTTTGAGCTGTTCGATAGAGCTAGCAAGGAGGTACAACTATTGTATCTATGAGAATTAGCGCTACCAGGTGGAAATGTGGGGTCCGAGCTGAAGTTCAGGAGGGCGTTTTTCTCAAAAATAAGTTTTTGTTTTGTAATGGACTGTCTTTTACTGTTCCCTGCTGTCCTGTTTTTCAGCTCCTGTGACTTTCTTTTTCAACCTTCATCTTGTTTCATAAACTTCATTCTTGATTTGGCATTTTTATTTGCCGTGGATCTTGTGTAGAAACACTCCTTGTGCATAGATTTTTCATTCCCTCAACTTCTTAGTGGATGGTGCCTTCCTCATTCCTCTCATAAAAGCATCTTTGTTACGGCTTGGGAGGTTGAAACAAACTTATCAAATCAAATCTAGCTTGTTCGAAAGTCCTATGAGAAAATGGGTATCACTATTCTGCTAAATTTAAAATTATCTCACCTAATAATACATATAGCGTGTTCATTTATACATTTGTTTGGTATCCGTTCCTTCAGTCTCTCTTTCAGGCTCATAAGGATGCTTAATGACCGTATCTGTGACACGATTTTCACCAGTGCACAAGTACAAGAATATTTTTATCGCAAATACTATTAGGATGGATATACTCGTATTTGTCATCTATATTTGAAAAATAATTCGAGGAAAACATTGAATCCCGTCATTTATTACGGATTGTTTACTCTATATAGTAGATAATACAATAATGAAAATGTAGTGAATTGATAACTTAGAAAATCATACGACCATATTTATTTGAAATGGAATACTCGTTTCTTTCTGCAAACGCTCCTCTTCTTCATATGTTAAAATATGTAGTGTTGCTTTAGGTGACATTATGAGAATAACTGCAGCAATGAACGAAAGAACTGTACCTACAGTTCATGGTGCAAATTATTTCAAATCATCAAGGCGAGTTGAATTGAAGATTATTTCGCTCATTAGTTTTGCACGGCATGGATGGTGCTACCGCCGCCATTGGGTTTCATTCAGGCACATGAGGTAGCGGTCTTGCATTATCTTCTCCTTTACTGAGTATACGTGATAAAGGACAGAGACGTCGGAACTTTTTATTGAATAAATTTACATTGATACATCCTTAGGTTACTGAAAACTTAAGTGACTACAATGTAGATGGAATTCTAGCGGTAACTGAGCTAGAAATGCTAAACATAGAGTTTAGGGGTGACTAAAGTATGGTCACTGCAGTTTCTTTCCTTCGGGTGATGCAAGATGATCTTGCATTTATTGCTCAGGATGTGCCTCCCACAATTGAGGCGATGTTGAAACTGATGAAACTTTTCAATAAATTATTGGAAATTTTGTGCACTATCATAACGAAAAATATCTTTTGCGATTGGATATGCGGAGCCTTGCTGATTGTGCGCCTGAAAGTGAAGGCCGTTCTCCTGAAATGGATTACACGATCGAAGTTTCTGCCGAAACCAATGATTTGGAACTATATAAAATACGGACATATTTTTTGAAAGTTCTTCATTGCGCAACAACTTTTAATGCCTCGCATCTCCATCAACCATTTGTGACAGCAAATTTAATAAAGGAGTGAAAGGTAGGAATACATCAAATGTTGACCTATGCTTCGATGCTACTATGTACATATACCGGGATATCAGCATGTAGCGTAGATCAACAACAATAACCACAGATTTCTTGTATTGGTAAATGCATGTGTAACAGTCTTCTGTGACAGTTTCTACTTGCTCATAATCGACCTCAGAAGGTGCAACTGGAATAATCCATCCAGTAACTGTTGCTAAAATGTCGATTTTCCAGCCTTAGGTTCATCAGTCATTAGATGTGAGAGATTTAACCAATTTCTAAACTTTTAAAACACCATACAATCAATTCTGTACCCAATGCCAGAATACCTCTCAGTTCTTCCAGAAGAGATAAAGATGTAAAAAATTGCCGTGACGTTTGTAATTTCCATGCTTTTGAAAATGTGTGCACAATCCCATAAGCAAGGGAATCGAATTGCAAGGTTGGAATGTTTATTTATTAAAACACCTCATTTTATAAATATAAGATCCACAGATACGTCCGACGATCCACACTTGAATAGAACTCATCATTGGATCTACACCTATTATAAATGGAAATTTTTGGATAATACTGTTTCACAGATGACCGATAGTTTGTTAGCATTTCCTCGTCAACTGAGTGTAATTCTTTTTACTCTGAATACTACAATAAACTTCATATAAAAGATTCAACGACATGCCTCAGTTTATCCAGCCTTTCAGTTATTGGGAATTTTTATTTGGCTTCCTTCAGTTGTCATGGAAATAAAGGAAATCTATCAATTCCGCAAATTCATTTATTCCTTCACAGGCAGATGGCATGTGAACTGTTAGTCTTTCAGAAGCGCTGTGCAGCTACATCACATGCGAGTACGGGAATAAAAGATGTTCTCCCATGAAGATTAGGCCAATTAATAATTATTTTTCGGTTTATTTTCATTTTGTGTGTACAAATTTTTGTTTTGATCCTTTAGTGAGCAGTGCCGATGTATAATGTGAATTAATTTAGCAGGAATATATTTATGACGATTATCATCGAAGAACATTTTGAATTGATCTGTGCGGGTGGTGTTGCACCAGTGACTTCCGAAGATTGGTTTGCAAACAGTTGGAGATCCGTGACAGGATTGCGTTGCCTTCATCGTTTTTCTCTTGAATCTTTTGAAGTTTCAGTTGAAGTTTTTTGTTAAAGGACTCTCCGAGTCTCTCTGAAAATATAAATGAGATAAATGACTGAAAATATGCATTTTTAAAAATTTGTAATTAGTTTGTATGCGGATTCCAGGCGAGGCGCGAGCCTCCGAAGTAAAGCATTATTTTTTCCAGTAATGTTTTCGGCAAATAGAGTCTTGTGACTCTCTAGACAACAGCAAAGGAAGATTTCAATGATTTAGATTTGGAGTTCTTCTGGTTCAAATACCAAACAGTTTACCTTTTGATCGCACAATTGACTCTCCAGGTTCTTGTGATGCATGGGTTCACATATTTATGTGAAACTGCATTTTCCGCGTTCGTAGCCATCAAAACTAAATACAGAAATTGTCCGAGCGTCGAAGGAGATTTACGTTGCGTACTTTCTAGCATTCAGCCTCACATTCAAAATTTAGCGTCAAAGAAACCATTTCAAAAGCACCTCTGATTTTTTGTGCATCTAATTGCAATGAAGCAGTATCAGAGATGCAAATGATGTAATTGGTTTATATTAGATGGAATAGAATCGATAGATTCAATGAAAAATCAATGTTTTTGTTTCTGCGTTGACCTACATTGCCTGGACACAAGTATTTGCACAACTTTATCTCTCAGTATATATCAAAAACTTCGAGTTCAGGGTTGGGTGAAGATTACTTAAAATTCAGCTAGCATTCATTATTAAACAAACTAGCGAAATATACTGAACAAAGATTTCCAATATCATAAAGAATTAAATGTACGAAAAATAACATAGGACGAAAGCATATAGCCAAACTTTATAATCGTTTTTATTTTATTTCACAATTCAAGGATCTTTATTGCATTACCTCCTCGAAATATTTGAAGGTTTCTAGAAACTCTTAGAAGCAGATTTGATGTCAAACAAGTATGATCAGCGTGATCCGTTACTTTCAAGATTTACATGAAAGCGAACTTCAGTGGCAAGAATGCCGAAAGTCAAAGAAGTTCCGGAAGCAATTCGGAAGCAAATAGTTGGACTTCATAATGAAGGATTAACGTACAGGGAAATCGCTGAACGTGTTAAACTTCCATACTCAAATTTTGGAGCTATTGTTCGGAAGTGTCAAGCGAAGGGTGCAATCTCTAAGTTGCTAAGAGCCTGAGCTCCTCGCAAGATCGAGGATCGCTGTCGAAAGTATACGCTTCATAAAGTGACTTATGAACCCATGACAATCCGTACAGATCTGCAACAAGAACTTGAGTTTCATGGAGTGGGCGTCAGTCAAAAACTATCAGTAGATAATTGCACTGTAGTGGTCTACGGATCTTCACTCTTCGTAGGACGCCTCTTTTGACAGCTAAACATGTGAAGAACCGTTTGAAGTTTGCCAAAGACCATCTTGACAAAGGTTATAAGTTTAAGGAATGGGTTATGTGGGTCAAGCAAAGAGGAAACAATATCATGGTTTCGGGCTGGTTCACTTCTCAGGGTGCAGGGGAATTCCACATCAGTGATTACAAAATGATTCCTTGTCCCAGCAGATTGTGGAACACAAGCTGATTCCAAGCGCAAGAAAATTCTTCGGCCGGCGCAAATGGATCTTTCAGCAAGACAATGACCGAAGCATACGGCCAAGTTAACGAAAGAATGGTTGGCTACTAAGAAAATAAGTGCTATCCCACGGCCCAGTCAGTCTCATGACCTCAATCCCATCGAAAATACTGAACTATGCACACAGTGCATAAAAGAAGCCCCCCAAAACTGGCAGAATTGAGTACAATCTGCGTTGAAAAATTGAGCAAGATTCCACTAAAAGAGTGTCAGAAGCTAGTTTCAAAGTACAACAATGCTGTAATTTCAGACAAGGGCCATGCAACTAAATATTAGATTTTTTTTGTTTTGGGCAAATAAGTTTGTACCTAGTATTTTTTTTTGTTTGGGTGATGTAATAAGTTGATTAGTTTTTTGTCTGTTAGATTAGAATATTCTGTAGAATTTTAAAGAGGTCTCTGAGATACACGAAAAGTCAAGCTGTGCAAATACTTGTGTCCAGGTACTGTAAGCGCCACATTTATTCAAAAATTCTTAGGGGGGGCTCGAAGGGAAAAATTTATCCTTAAGGAGAACGTGAGAGTTAAAAGGTTGAGAACCACTGACCTAGATAACATACACTTGATTTTCTCCTTTTATTTTCTTTTCAGATACTTTATCGTCAGGTAAGTCTTGTTAAGTCTAATGTTACATCTACTCACATTCCGTCTGTAAGGTTCATTCCAATTCGAGTAGAACTACAGCTGCGCACATGAAATGATGAACCATTCGTGATGTACTCAATAAAAAGTAGGACATGAAATAATAATTGTATTGGTTATTGTCAGAAAAGGTGGTTGCAACAAGTATTGTGACGAATTAATTTTGTACCCATACATTCATGAAGTTGCTCTTGGCAGCACAACAGACAAAGGCTATTTCACTTGAACATGTTTACGGTACCATGAGTTTTGCAAGAAACTAAATCTTGAGGCTATCATTCAAGGAAAAAACAACCAGTGCTCTCGGGTATTGTATACAGGTTTGTATATGATAATAATTCTAACATGTTCAAGCCAAATCTTAGTGAATTTAATTCCCGTCTAGTAAGGAGCTTCACTTCGTAACTCATGGCATAGAAACGTGTGGCTACATAGAAACGTCATGAAATAAAAGATTACCCATCATTTTGTTACGGTGATTGTTAATGTGATGGAAATGGAGTGCATTTCCACGAGGAAATAGCTAATCCCGTCGTATTTTTTTCGTTTCTAGATGTTGCGGATGGTGTGCTTCTGGGATTAAAACGTCAGTTTGAGACTGCACCTTTACCTCAGTTTCGTCAGATCCCGGTAAGTGAAATCGTGCAGGCTTTGTAATGCTTGGATATGCGCTTTTCTGCAGTTGTATTATTATTTATTCTACTGTACAGTGGACTCATGGCACAAATATATTGTTTCCCGGTAATATCAGTGTCTGAGAAATTGTTCAAGCTCCTGCCCTGGTGAGTGAAATTGACACTTGGTGTCAATCTACTTCATTCTTCAGTTTTGTATCCATAGAAGTAACTTTCTTTTATTTTTTAGAAGCCTAGTGATTTAAATCAGTTATCATAACCAATTTTGCAAAGCGAATTATGTACGCCGTGAGAGACAATTGGAGGTTTAAGGAGATGTTATCTCTTGTGTCACAAGGTCTAATTCAGGGCTTTATTTAATCACTCTTGTTTTTATATCCGTAGCAAAAAATCAAAATTTACTGGAAATGAGAATTTCAATTTTTATTTTCCATCCATTTTGCGTTTAGCTCCCGTAGTAAAACTTATCAGGTTAATCTCGAACAAAGACTGGCCCGAAACGTCTTCCCAATGGATTTGTCAACCTCACATGATGTGTCGCATGATGAACTCACTGGGGGCAAATGTCTCAGGTGATGACTGATCATAAGATGAGCTTCTAATTGATTAAATCTCAATAGATTTAGGACATTGATCCAGGACTCAAGCTGGTCAACAACGTGGTAAGGGAGGCCTCACATTCTCTGAGCAGCAAGATATTGCTGGTGGCAACAGTTGATGTTGAATAAAGGACACCTTGGACAAAACATTTCTATTTCTCCATTGTTGTTCTACGAACCAACGGAACCAACTATTTTTCCCAAACTTTCAACTGAATTTTAGCACCAGACTGTAGGAGACGAAAAAAAATGTTGAATTGTGTTGGCTCGTTGTAGATCACATTCAAGACCAACTCGCTTCCTTGACGTCAGTTAGGCCGCCATGTCGAAGCTCATTGGGATGGAGTTCCATTACCTCTAGACCGAACACTCTCTCGTTGTTATCCTGGGGATACAAAGTATGGTTTTTTAAGTTTCTTCTTTTTAACAAAATTTGATTTTGATAACTTGAAATCTTACAAATATTCTGAAACGAGATGCTCTATTTCTACATAAAACTTTGGTTCGCACTTCTTGAAAATTACCTACAACTGACCAGCACTTTTACTTTTTTCGAATTTGTTTCAGTATCAAAGTTTTAGGTGATTGCCGGCTACAACTCAGACGATCGAAATGAACTTGATGTTTTAGAGCTTAGGGAGGAACTCCTGACTCGCAAGCTCGTGAGCTGCGTCCTCATTAAGCGTAAGAAGTGATCGATATCAGCCACGGATTGGTGCTGCGGCCGTACAAGTCTGGTGAGGGTGCATCCCGTCACCAAACCAATGAATGAATTGATCATCTAGGTTTTTCGTAGGTTACAGAAAAATCAACAACTTAGAGTGGTGGGCATTTACTCTTGGAAATACTCATGCCAATTTTTTTTATACAGGAAAGAATATTTTTCAAATGCACTAGACCAGTCAGCTAATTTTGAATGAAATATTGTCCGCAGGTACCTCAGAAATTTAATGTTAAGGGGATTCACTACCCTGTACTTTACCTAATTTACCGAATTTTTAAAATTTCACTGTTCACGTTTCTATTTCATCTAGAGGAACCAAAATGAATACAGATATGTAAAATTTAGTTCCGAACACATTTTCTCTTATAAAATTTTTCGTTTTTCGCAATAGAAAAAAGTTACTGTGCGAACATATGAAAAAACATATATACTTGCGCAAAACTTCTCCCACTCTACAATTTTTCACGTAGAAGCGCGATTGTGGTCTCATTCGACGCGGAAGGACTGTAGAAACCTCGTAACGAAGTATTTTTGTGAATTTCGAACTAGAAAAAAAGTTATTGTTACAATGTCCAACAATTGCGATTTTCTACGGCGAAAATCGAAAATTTTCAAGGAGGAAAATGTGTTTAGAATTCAATTTTACATATCTATATTCATTTTCGTTTCCCTAGTTGCAATATAAATGTGTAAGCTGAGAATAGAGAAAGAATCTAGGATTTACCTGGGGAAGAAATTTTTGGACAAATGTGACAGTAAATTTTTTTCTAATTTGAAATTCAAAAAATCCTTCGTTACGAGGTTTCTACAGTCCTTCCGCGTCGAATGAGACCATAATCGCGCTTTTACGTAAAAAATTGTAGAGTGGGAAAAATTTTGCGCAAGTATATACTGGGTGTTGGTGGAACTCTTGCTACAAACTTCGGCTACTAGTAGAAAATACATATTTAAACACTTTTTCATCAGTGAAAAAAGTATCGAAAAGCGCTTATTTTTTAATTATTGGGCTTAGAAGTTTTTAATGCTACGCTACAAGAACACAACAGCGATTTCGCAACAGACAGGAATAAGGGCAATATGGGAAATTAGAATGAACAAGTGTTGGCAGAATCGAACATGTTTTATTTACAG
>JACJUY010000776.1:129411-166487 GCA_014220935.1 Platorchestia sp. MABIK
TCATCATAACTTTCACTCATGGCAGCAGAACAACCCTCATGTCATCCATGAACGTCATCACCAACATCGCTACACTGTCAATGTTTGGGCAGGTATCGTGCACAATCAACTCATTGGTCCATACATTCTGCCAAAGCGTCTTGCTGGAGATGCGTACAAAATCTTTCTTGAAGAAGTCCTTCCTGGTTTATTGGAAAATGTGCCATTAGGTATTCGTAGACGACTTTGGTTTCAACACGATGGAGCTCTTGCACATTATGCTCTAAATGTGCGACTGTTTCTTGACCAACAATTTCCAAATCGATGGATTGGTCATGGTGGTGCTGTGTCCTGGCCACCGAGATCACCTGATTTGACTCCGTTAGATTTTTTCTTTTGGGGGCACTTGAAATCTCTGATTTATGTGACACCTGTGGAGTCGGAAGAAGACCTTGTCGCTCGAATTGCAGTCGCTGCTGGAGATATCGCTGACAACCCAGGAATGTTTGGCAACGTACGCAACTCGCTTCGACGAAGGTGTCGTGCGTGAATCGATGTTAATGGTAAAAATTTTGAACACCTACTTTGATGCGTTACTTTCTATTATTTAGGAAAGTACCTCATGTTATTTAACGATTTTCATTACCCTCGTGTGTTATTATTGAACATTAGTGCATGTGGTTAACTAGGATCGCCGTGAGTTCTTGAAGCGCAGCATTAAAAACTGCTAAGCCCAACAATTAAAAACTAAGCGTTTTTCGATATTTTTTCACTGATGAAAAAGTGTTTAAATTTGTATTTTCTACTAGTAGCCGAAGTTTGTAACAAGAGTTCCACCAACACCCTGTACATTTTTTCCTATGTTCGCACAATAACTTTTTTCTATTGAGCGAACATAGGAAAAAATGTACAGGGTGTTGGTGGAACTCTGTGTTCAGAATGCAATTTTACATATCTATATTCTTTTTCGTTCCTCTAGATGCAATAGAAGCGTGAACAGTGAAATTGGAAAAATTCGGTATATTAAATAAAATATAGGGTAGTAGCTCCCCTTAATTTAAAAGCAGAACATTGTGCAATGATTCATATCACCAGCACCGAACTTTCGCGTATTTTTGCTCAACTTTACTTGGCTTAGCGTGGCCTGGCCTGTACCAGCTGAAGAGCTCTCATAACTAACTTGCAGCTCACTCAAATGTTTCAGAAGTTTAGACTTCCGATAATTTGCAGTGTGGATTTCGCCAGTCAATCCGTAAAACATGTGCTCCCAACTTTGGTCTCAGAATTTGTTGACATTTCTCGACGTCTTTCGCTCCGTTTTGTTGATGGTCGAAGGCTTAGCAGTGGTTGAGGTCTGGAATGTGAGGCAATAAGAGTGCTGTTTCGACGATTGATGTGCATCTCAAGTTAGAAGTCCTTTATTTTATGTGTTAGACGGATGTCTTCCTATACCACGGGGAAGATTGATGTTGAGCTAGTAAGGCATGTTTGATAATTCTCTATGGAGCTTTTACCTCACGTGAACAGGCATTCTTTACTTCATTGGAAACGAAACCGCTGTAACTCCTGAAAAAAGGATTTCTTCTTGCTGAACCGCTCTAAGTTTTGCCTTAAAATTTAGCGAAAAAAACGTTCATTGATGATAAAAAATACTTTTATCGCTCGAACATTTTTCATAAAAGAAACATCTCCAATTTTAGCTATTTCAATTATTTTTTCTCAGTTTTGAGATGTCAATTCCTTGGTACATAAACGGAAAATGCATGCTGCATATTAAATGAGCTATCAGTGTACCTCGCAGGTCCAACTGTAACTCAAACTTCATGTTCAAAAATCGAACCTGCAGCCACTTAGCTGTGCTATGCTGTCACTTCTCCGCTGTGATCGGGTAGTCTCACAATCTTCTGTGCTACTAAGTTTCGAGAGCAGCTGTGTCAGGTAGGAGTAATGTTGTGGTCGATGAAATGGGCACAAAAAATGATTTAGATCTGGTTGTTAGAATAATGCTGCTGATTTGACAGCTTATCTTCGAACCAAGTTATTCACTTGCTGAAGAATCCAAGTTATATTTGATAATGAAATCCTAAAATGAGTAGATTTTTAATTGGATTTTGTTGCGCCAGTTTATAGGCTTAGTTGAATTTACTATATTATAAAATTTACGAGCAGAAAATTCATTATTCATGCATGAAGCAGAATAACAAATGAAATGATCAGAGCAAATTTTTCTTTCAAACACCGAACCTTCATGTATGGATCCAAACGAAAATGAAAGAACTATCACTCAGAACGATCTGGCTTATTTTCGCTTGGAGAATAAAATTAATCAGTCGAAAAAGAGGCCTACTGAAAGAATATCCTAAGAATGGATATAGGAACAGCGAAGGAGAAATGGAAAGATACGCTGAGGAAGGCAAATGCACAGACAGTCTCAAATTTTACCGATGTGGATGAAAAACGACAACGTCTTAAACTTGAAATTTTTTGCTGAAAGAGTAGCTCATTAAACATGCAACATGTATAGCTGGCCGAAAAATTGGCATTTAAGCAAAAAATGAAACGAATGACTAGCCTAGGGTGAGCGTACACACATTTCGTACTTTGTCTGAGGCACAACACATATGTAAATCTAGCGGTGTTGGAATATTAGATGATAGGATCCAATGATATTGGACACTTCATTCCTATAGCCATCATAAAAAGAGTGTTGTGTTGCGCGTTACAGGCATTTTGAAACTTCAGTTAATTCTGATACAGTGTAGCAACGTTATTTTAACAGACCAATTCGGTAGATGAATTACATGCTTACTGGGAGATACAGGGTACCAAAGATTTTTTTTTCGACAACAACAGCACGCAATATTAATATCCTCCGTGGGAGTTCAATTTTTCTATCCACTGAGTTTCAGCGAGTTCGCATTTTCGGGATGATTTCTTGGTGAAACACAACTGACTTCTTCAATCAAATTTTAGTGCTGGACTGCTCCTGCCTAACTTTCTGTTACAGGAGGTTCCAGGATGTTTCACTTGAACTGCTAATTCTGACGATAATGTATCGTACACACACCACCTTTAGCTATGAAGATATGAGCAGTCGAGATGTGGTGCTGGGCTAATGTAACTTTAAACAATTTATTTACCACAAGTGATACACCAATAGATTAAATCTTAAGTCTAGTACAATGGACATATTTAAGTATAGCTAGTACTTATGGGCCCGAATAAGTTCAGCGACTTCTAGGGCATCCTATCATCAAATCTATTTTTAAAGTGTACAGTAATGTTTAACCTAATTGACTTAACCTAGGAGCATGCAAGACTGATCATGTTTCGATACTTAATTTTTAGCAAAAAATTAGTTGATATGGGCTAGATGGGAACAGAATGTTCAAGAAAACGATTAGGAGCATAAGATCTACATATGTTATTAATCATGGCAGATTACCTTATCAAGATGAGTCGCATAACTAACGAAGAAAAAATTTGACTTGAATTACCTTATGTAATTAATATTTCTATAGGAAGAGGGATTCAAGATTTGTTTTGAAAGCTTTGTAAAAACATTTTCCACAGATCTCAGCTGGGATTGCATTCCAATGAAGAGGATACTGTGTTGTGACCGAGATTTTGAATTATAAGGAAGTATGAAGTGACTTCTGTTTCGTGTTAAATGATCATGATGGCCAGTTTGAGCAGTTAATAATGGTTTGAGTCCTCTGTCGCCATCATCAGTTTGTGTTTTATACATGAAATTCCATATGGAGAGCTTCACTGGATATGAAGAACTTCAGCACGTCTCGCCAACTCATATCGAGGTCGAATACTGGCGGGATACATGCTTTGATTTTCCACCTAAGTGTGATCGTGAATTATAATTTCAACCGAGAGAATTTTCAACGATGCCGAATCATCGCGTCTACTTTACGTGTTATATTACTTAATATTATTAAATTATTTGTTTTCACGATCTCCTTTATCAGAAAATATTGGCTCAAATCAAAAGAGCTCATTCAATATGATTTAAAAAATTGAAATGCAACACGATATAGAAGAGGACTTGCACTGTATAAATGCCAAAATTTCAGTTTTAATAATTCATCAATTTTTTATGAGGTTTTCACTAAAAATGAGTTTACTCTCTAAGTTGTAAATTAATTTCCTGCTCGCTTATCTTTTTCATGAAAGAACAATGACTTCCTTTAATGCTATATTTATACGAACTGTTAGAAATTTCCAAACATTTTGGTACTTTATTGCAACTTTATTGAATTTTTTAGAACTGTGTTGAAACTTTTTGAAATGTTTCGGAAAAAAAACATCTATTTGAAAATTACTGTGAGAAGCTCTTGCGATCAAATTCTACAGCTATAGCTTCATTGCTACTCCTTGAAAGTTTTATGAAGGCTAAATTAAATTCACTTCACAGACTTGAATAGTTGTACCGCTTATTTATTGCAAAAGAAAGCTCAAGATACAGTTCGATTGAATACATAAATATAAGGAGTTTGTTAAATTCGGGACCCGAAAAAATTTTTAATAACTTTTGATACAATAAAGGGATTTTTGAAAACAAAACGGCAGTAACAATCAAAGATTTAGATCTTTTATTTGGTGCCTACGTATTCATGATACAACAGTCAAAATAAGAATCAGAGGACACAGTAAAATTCATCCTGCTTTGAAACTGCAGCTAAGATGACGAACTGAGCAAGGAAAAATTAGATTTCATAAGCACTGCGTACTTCTTTAATGGAAGGAGCATTGTCCTAGCCCAGCGAAGCGTCAAGAGAGAGTACAACCTACGAAGTTCTCCGTCAAAGAAGGTCATTTACAGATGCGGAAAGAATTTAGCCAACAGTGGGAATCTGGCGAAAAAGAAACTGGGATGACGACCCTGTAACGTTACTGTCGGATTGAGTGTTTAAAAATCCAAGGAGATTGTGTAAAAAAAATCCAAACATCAGTCATAGTCACCTGGCACAACAGTTAGACGATGAGTCAGTAATTGTTCTGTTTAGAAGATTTTGAAGAAAAGGTTGTCAATGCATGCGTATTCAAATTTGTCTAAAGTTAGAGGAATCTGATTTTGAATGCAGGAGAATTTCTGTGAGTGGTTTTTGGAGAAGGAGGAAGAGAATCCTGAATGTGTTAAAAGCTTGATTTTGTCGGACGAAGCTTATTTCAGTTTGAACGGATTTATAAACAAACAAAACATGAGATTTTGGGCTATTGAAAATCCTTCGGAGATTATGGAATCTGCACTTCATTCAGAAAGGGTAACTGTTTGGTGTGGTTTCATGGAGAATGACATTATTGGTCCCTATTTCTTTGAGGACAACAATGGCCAAGCAGTAACTGTTAACGGTCAGCGATACCAGGACATGCTAAGCACTTTCTTAATTCTTGCAGTGAACACCATGAATATTGCAAAGCTTTACTTCCAGCAGGACGGGGGCAACGCGCCATACCGCAAGGGATAACTTGGGCATCCTGCATAACCAGTTTCCCGGAAAGCTGATTTCAAGATTCGGCGACGTTAACTGGCTTGCAAAGTCTCCTGATCTATCCTCATTATATTTTTTCTTGTGAAGATACCTAAAGGCAAGGGTTTATCGTGACAAATCGACGGATCTGACTCAACTCAATGATGGCATCATCTCAGAAAAGATTGATCGGTCCCACCCTCACCAATGCTGCAATGAGAAGCATGCGAACACGCGCCCAATATTGCTTGCAGTCGAGTGGACGCCACATGGAGAATGTCATCTTCAAAAATTAGTCCAACTGTAACATATAAATCTCAGGATTCTACTGTTTTTTTTCAAAAAACCGTTCATTCTATCAAAAGTTATTAAAGATTTTTTCGGGTCCCGTATTAAAAAAAACAGTGATGTACAAAAATATAATTGAGACTGTAATTTTGCTCTATCTGCAGAAGTTTCATGAAAAAACCTGAAAACTCTTTGCAAATTCACAAATCTTCAGTTCCTGCAATGTTCCTCTTTCACACGCTGGGTGCAAGTTATAGCCGCTTGTGTTTTTCGCTATCGACCTCTTGCCTGTTTGCAATACACTTTTTATACACCCACTAATCTCTCACTCCTATAGCCGTTCACCTACAATCCTCTTCTCCGTGTGAATTTCCTAATTTAGTAATTAGAATTCCCTAATTTCGCGAAACGGTTACTTTTCATAGAAGCAAATTCACAGCGAATTCATCAGGTCGGTTGATACCTCAAATAGCAGACGCCTAACATCAAGTATTACATTGACGTTCAAGCCCCAGCTTGAAACGTATTACTTTCAGCTTCCTGATTCGGACTGACTTTATTTTTGAACTTTGATTGATGTTTTCTTTCCGGAAATCCGACGCATGTTATTGTACCGTGTGATTTTCACCTTTTTCGAGTATTTATTTTAGTACATATACCTAAAAATGAGATGTGCATCATTCAGGAGTGAACATGAAAATTTAGTGAAGAGCTTTCGAGGGGAAGAACGCGTTTTGGGAAAAGACGTCTATCCTTGCGAGTTCTCTATTAAGTTTTAGGTTAATTACTTAATTCAACTGGGTTGGTTTCATGCATTCAGCAATTAGGTTGATAAAGCTTATCTCTGTTTTTTCTCATTGCTGATGGCGGCTGGAGCAAAGCAACGTCGCTTACAGCGTGCAAGAGAGAAGCACTGCGTCTGGAGCGTTTTTTCTATTTCTATTTTTTGAAGGTACTCCCAGCCTATCGCTAAGAATTTAGTCTTCTGAATTTTCTCTCTTGGAGAACAGTTCTGTAAAGGTATATATCTTTTTATCTTGACAGGGTAGGCTATTGACGAAAAAGTATAAATTGTATTACGAACATTGGGTAACTTTCCAGTGAAGTGTAGGGCAGAGATTTCATTCAGTTTGTCTCAAAACTTCCCTTGTGGAGCTTGTTGACATGGCGAGAATTGCGCAAAGTTTGGCCAGCGTCAGAAGAGGCAAACACGCGTCACTTCAACTATTTGCCTTTGCAGTGACAAGTTCTGACGTTACAGAACTTTCTCGTGCATTTCCCCATCTCTCCGTCCTTCAGCGCAAGTCAAAAGTGCGCCTAAGTCACGTAGGAATAAACTTGAACGGACGCTTGTTCTCAACTTATATTTTAATTTATTGACAAGTTTTGTTATGCATTTATCAAGTGTTTCCACCGCTTAGGGACTATTGGTATGTACTGGATTTTGTAGGTATTATTTTCGCTGCGGATGCTGCAGATGTCGTGGCTGTCTATTTTAAGTTATATATTATTTTTTTATTCCATCGTCACATTATATCTTCGTCATACTGACCTTTATCTTGTTACTCCAATATATTTCGTTAGTCATTCTCATGATAGATATGTCAGCCGTAGTTATCTAAAATCAAATATGATTATCGTATTTCCATGGGGAAAAATGTGAGGGCCCCAGCTGAGAGTTCAGTAGGTTCTTTTTTAGTTGAAATAAAATGTTTTGTCATGTTTAGGACTTGCCTTTTTCGGTTCACTGCTGTCCTGTTTTTCAGCACCTACTACTTTCTTCAACGTTGATCGTGTCTTATAATCTTTTTTTTCAACTTACGGTTTCTATGCCTCTTGTGCATAGATTCCGCGTTCCCTTAACTCCAAACTAAATGGTGCTTTTCTCCTTCCTCTCCTTGGATCGCCTTTGTGGCAGATTGGGAGGCTTAAACCAACTAATAATCTAATGATCTAATAGATTTTAGTATTTTCAAGATTTCATAATTTCACGGTATTGGGCAGCGTGATATTGCAATGTAGTGTTTGTATCATTATTAACTTCAACAACGCCAGCGACAACTTGAAATTTCATTCTCGACAGGAAAGTAGAAAACCTGAACAACATTGATGATTTATTCCCTGTAAGAAAGGAACTTTGTAATCATGTAGCGCAGCAAAGATATGCAGAGCATGTCAAAATAAACCTACTGCATCAGACATCATTCTCCTCATCAAAGATATTTATACACGAATCAATGACAATTATGCGCGTCAACTATAATCCTACGCGTGAAATTAGATGGCATCAAAAGGGCTCATGTGAACACTGGGAAATAATGGCATTTAGCTTTGCTCGTGGGTTCTTGGTTGACCATTGGAGTGGGAACTATAAATGCTGGTGAGTTGTTAGCACATCACTCAAATTTGATTTCATTTAAAAAGAGAAATTTTCATCAAGAAAACACTCGCATGCCAGAAGTGCAGGCGGTGCAGAGACAACGACCTTCTTCAGTCACAGTCCTCTTTCGAGTGCCCGCGCTTGCTCATGTGAGGGCGAGCGAGTTCCACGAACAAGCGGCGTCGTTTCGAAGTTATATATTGAAGTCCTACAGTCGAAAGGAACATTGATTTCTATTTATTCGAGTTGGTGATGGCATCTAGTATAATTTATTTCAGAATTTGATTAATAAGGGCATAAGAAGATTATTATAATAAAGCTTTTCACGGCTCGACGTCTGGCATCTTAAATGATGTGTGTTCCCTTGCTTTGAGGTCATTCGGACCATGGAATACGCTGTGTTCAGCAGGGTTGCGGAGCTGGAGTCGGAGTCGGGAGTCGAAGTCGCCGGAGTCTCATGCTTTAGGGTGGAGTCGGAGTCGATTTTTCCAATGAGGTGGAGTCGGAGTCGTTTTTTCGAATGATGGGGAGTCTGAGTCGTTTTTTCGAATGAGGTGGAGTCGGAGTCGTTTTTTCGAATGAGGTGGAGTCGGAGTCGTTTTTTCGAATGAGGTGGAGTCGGAGTCGTTTTTTCGAATGAGGTGGAGTCAGAGTCGTTTTTTCGAATGAGGTGGAGTCGGAGTCGTTTTTTTCGAATGAGGTGAAGTCGGAGTCATTCATTTGAATGAGGTGGAGTCGAGGTCGTAGTCGTTATTTTTTGGTGCCTTCGACTCTAATTTTTGATAAAAAAACAATTTATAAATGTTTGAAACCGAATATAAACGAAACAGAGTTGAAAAACTTTACTAAAAAGCTAAAAATTATGCAATGTTTTTGTTGATAATTTTGTTCAAAGAACGAAACAGCGTATCTTTACTTATTACCAGAACACTGTCATCAATATCTAGTCATTGTGGGTTCGTATACATACAAGGTGTCTAAAAAAATGTACTTACATTTTAAAGGACGAGAAAATATTATTTATGAACATAGAGTGAACTGAAAGGGCTTCGAATACAGAAGACAAATGTAATTGAAGAACCCTGTTCGCAAATATTTAAATTGATGATCATTTATGTCCAGACAACGCCAATAACGCGCATCAAGGGATTTGCAAACGTCACGTATAACGGGTGTTGAGGAATATTACGACATTGTAAACCAATTTCTAATTTCAATGCAATGGTCTTCCAATAACATTTCAAGACAAACTTCCTCTCTTCCAAGCTAAATTGATTTCCTGCCATGCTGGGATGTATTAAATACATCTGCAATTTAAATAGGCAGCATGTTAGCGGCAATTATAGTGTGAGTTTGTTTAGCTGAGCAGCCCTCTATATATGATACCTAATGGTAAGAAATATAATTTTCATACATGAGTGATATGGTATAATTTACAGTTAAAAAAACAGGAATTCGTCATTGAATGCATCGAAATCTATTCTTTTTTATTTTTTCCTCGTTTATTTCCCTATCAATGAATAAATAGGAAGTAGCTGTTACCTCTGTAACGCTCTTAACCCTTTAGTGTCCAACGTTCCCATTTTGGGAACATGACTCCAAGTTCCTGCAAAAGCTTACACACTGTTATTTATGAGTTAGTCTTGCATCGAACATAAGCAGAAAGACTTCGGGTGTGAAGATTCATTCCTTCATTTTCTATTGTTCTTACTGCGGTCTGTTTAGAGCTATTTTTATCAAAATTAGTTACTATTCAAATGTAAAAATTTTTGTTAAACGAAACGTGCATATGGAGCAAATGGGACATGAATAACTTTATTAATAATTGCTTAATAGCATAGATGCTCTTTTGACACATATTCTTTCGCAGTTTTGATGGTAAGAGCGATTTTGTTCGATGTTCCCAAAATGGGAACATTGGACACTCTGAGGTGCAGTTTGTTTTGATATTTTGCAGACTTTGATAAACGAGTGCTAATGTGTCCCTGAATTCGCTAACCAACATGTTCGTGAACAAGATGAAGATATCTTCGAGAAGCTTTTGATGCTGTGGAACAATCACGTTCTCAGAATATAGATGTAGTGCAGCTGCCTCCACCTGCTGGTGATCAAACTGTGGAAAGTAACGAGGAATTCGAAGTCGATGTGCTTGACAAAGATTATGTTCCAGAAGTGTGTGGAGAAATTGAAATATATGATAATGAAGCAGACGAAGATGCGGAAATGGACTTTGGTGAAGAAATTAACAAAACTGACAGGTGGCGCATAGGGAAAAAGCTGCCATTAGGTCCTCACTCAATTCCCTCAGGCAACATGGATGAGTTTTTAGGCAAGAGCATGTTTCGAAACTTTTCAGTTGTTCTTCTCTGATGCGATGGTCAACCACGTGACTGAGCAAACTAATTTGTAGCTACACTGACAGAGATAAAAATGATCAGAACTTCAGAGTGCAGGAAGATGAGATAAGGAAATTCTTACGATTATTCACAAAGTGCCGTCTGAAAAGGATTATTGGTCCACAGCCGAAGATCTTGAGACACCGATTTTTCCCCGAACTATGAGTAGAGGTTGGTTCAAGCTCAGAAAGAAATTTTTTCATCTGGCCGATATAATGCGATGGAAAATTCAAAGATGGCCATGATCTTACCACTGCTGAACATTCTAAAAGAAAATTGCCGACGATGTGGGTCTATGGCCATCGATGAGTCTATGATTCCGTATCATGGCCACCATAGCTCGAAACAATTTATAAGAAATAAGCAGGCAAGATTTGGTTTCAAGATGTGGATGATGTGCAGTGCTGACGGTTTCCCGTACAATGTCTCAATCTACTGTGGGAAGGATGATAATAGAAAGCTGCCTCTGAGATCCCAAGTCGGGAAAAATGTGCTTGAGCCCGTGGAAAACAAAGAATGACATGTAGTTTTCTTTGACAATTTTTTCAGCAGTACGGCTCTGATGGAACATCTGGCGAAGAATGGACGTAGAGCGTGTGGAACTATCGGAGATAACCGTACAGGAAACTGTCCTCGAATATCAAATAAATTTTGCGAGAAAGAACAGAGGTTTCAATGGTGGCTGATCAAATGGCATAGGTTGATGTGCTCGCTGGAACGACAACAGTGCTGTGACGGTTGCTAGTAACTATTATGGCGTTTCAACGATCCAAAAAGTACAGAGGAGGGTGAAAAACAAGGGAAAAAGATCATCGACCAACCATTCATGGTCAAAATGTATAACAGTAGGATGGGTACAGTAGACGTGTGCGACCAAATGTTGTCCTCCTATACATATAGGCCCAGGCTACGATCCCGAAAGTGGTGGTGGAATATATTTTTGCAGTTATTAGAACTTGTCAGTTACCATCTTCAGATTCTACCAGCATGTGAATCCGAACTCAAAGCAGACTCACAAAGACTTCAGAAGAGAGATAGCTCGTACTCTAGTAAGGGCACAAAGCATGAGGAAACGACAGGCGGCCCCGCATCATCAGTGCCAGAGGCTGTTCGCTATGATGAAGAGAACCATTTCCTCGAGACTTAGTCAAGAAAGATGCAACATGTGAAGCAAGAATACTAGTCCGAAATACGTCAAAGTCGATATGCGGTTGCACAAGATGTGCAGTGAGAATTACGATTAGCTGAGTGAGAGTACGAAAGAACAGTCAGGAAAGCTTTATGGTGAATTACGATTTTGTTCCTCGTTTCATGTCAATATTTTATTTAAATATCGAAATACTCGAATACTGTGCTATTACAGCAGTTTCATTAGCTTATTGAAGCTTAGTACTGTTGAATCTGCCAGTGCACCAAAGAATAACCATTTTATCTGGAAATCATATATTTATTTTAATCTGTACCCCGAAGTGTCCAACGTTTCCATTTTGGGAACATCACAGAAAACAGTTAAGAAGACGGATTTTTGATACTTTATGGTTTTATTTGTACTCTGTAGACTCGATGCGCATAACTTCTATGAATATTTTGTTTGATTTCAACCTATCTCTTGGTGCCGTCACAAAAGGGTTAATGTGTTTCTACTCAGCACCAGTGGTTTCCTATTACGATCTTTTCTTGTCTTTAGGTTGTGCTATGATGTATTGATTGATAATGACTCGTCTTCGCAGAAACCCAAAGTTATGTTGTGATCATAAATATTTCTAGTCGTTAGGTTATGATATGTTGATAATGACTAATTTTTGTCAAAACCTAAAGCTATGTTCTGATGCATTAAGACTTATAGTCTTCAGGTTATGTTATTACCATTGATAATGGAAGTTTAATTAGTTTATTCTAATGTTCATTAGTAGAATACTAGTTGATTTTTTCAGCATTACATAGATTTTATGTATTGCGTATTGATCTGTTTGTTTTGTTTACTCCCTGGTCTTTAGATCAAGTTAACATGTAATAATAATAGAAATTTCTGCACATTTCAAATGTTATACCTTGAATATTGTTTGGTTCGTTATAGTTATATTATCTTTCACTATTTCATTATAATGTTTTATATTTATCTTCTGATCACTTCTTAAGTTTTAAGCAAGCACTTGACGATTTTTATTGTTATGTCTTTATACTTTTAAACACTGAAATAGCATCTGTTTTCGGCATTGGATAATCAATTACTTCTGCATCAGGAAGATTTGAAACCGTTTTAAGGTAATCAATTTCGATGCTGAGATGTATGATAAAAATGAAAAGAGAACGTAAACGAGCTGCAGGGAGAGAAATAACAACACTAGCAAAAATCTGACATAGTCACACACATGTTACAACTGAGAGCAATGCACTGCCTCAGCTGCAACGGTGCTTGCATTTACGCGATAGTACCAAAATTTCATGCTGAAAACGTTCAAATTGCACCAAAAATATGAATTAAATACAAAATGGGCGCTTATTAAATAACAAATTATCAAATACATGGTAAAAAGTTAGAATAGAGTAAAAGAATGGTACCCTATTACATACCAAGACGTTAAAAGGGGCTTTTATTCGTATGCGAAACGTATATACCAGAAACGTCAGGCCCGCTGAGAGAGAAGCAGGACGACTTTTGCCTATTATGGCTGTAATATAACATGGTGTTGAGCAGTGATATGGCACCTGTTCTGCGTTGTTGCCCTGCATAGTGTTGAGACAGAGAATAAAAGGCAGTGCAAACCGTGCCTTTGAAGTCAACCATTTCGAGTCAGTTAGAGCGTCCCCTGCCGCTTCATTCGAACACAAATGCGTTAGGTTTTTTTGACATGTAGAACGTTATGAGATGACTCATAACAGTTTCTTTATGCGTTCAATTTTATAATGATGTTTATGATCTTGTGTAATACATTTTCTGGCCAAAGGCATACTCTTTGAACAGTCATCGACTTCGGCTAACTATTGGTGCAGAGAGTAGTATTTTATCCAGCATATTTATCATCTGTTCTTCAATACGTTGTGCTTCGTTCCTCATCCTTTTATGTGTCTCTACATGCTCGGAAACCTCACTGAAAAGGGGCTGAAATCCAGTACGAAAGTAGGAAAGCCGGAAGTTGGCAAACGAAGGAAGTTGAGCGGAAGCAATTAAGGTGAGTAAGTAGGAAGTCACTGAAAGATTATTTATAACCCGTTTTGATGTCAAAACGACCTTGAATATGTTATATCCCTGGGATTTATATAGCCAAGGACACCATTAACAAAACACTCAATTGGCCCACATTAAAATCCAGATCACTATGCATAAATTAGTTACGAAAGCGCGGCCATGTTACAGCCTTATTGAAGTTTGTTGAAAATTATGACAGCAGAAGCAGAAAATTCTAGGGAAATTAGTATGGTTAGGCGAGACCAAAATTTAACTCGTTAGATATAAATACTTTATACAGGTTTGAAGGAATAATGAAACAGCCCAAACACAAAGAACACTATACCTGCAGTGAAGTTTGGCGGTGGTTCCATCATGGAATAGGAATACTTTTTACTGAGAGGTATTGGAAAATTTAAAACAATCAAAGGACAGTTGAGTGGTTAAATATGTATCCAAAATGTTTGGAAAATACTGTATTTTTCTTAAATCGTCCTGACCATTGGTCTTTATAGAGGGGTTCCTTTAATTTCAACCGAAACTTTTAACCCGCTGTCATGCGTCGTCGTTGAGCTTTCTCTTTGTGTTATCCTCATTTTATCCTATTTTCACTGATTTTGGTATTCTCTGATATTCAGACCCAGGATCTAAATCCTGCTTTGTAAAATACCCCCTTTTTCTAAATCTTAACATCCATTTGTCTACCACTCCTGACGTTTCTACATTTTGATTTTTATTTTGCTTCCCATTTGCTGGAGCCTCATCTTAGCATCGAATGCTTCTCTACCTAAATTCACCTCGTCCCTAAACTGTCGTTCAGATTGTTAACTTTATAATCCTTTCACTTACAAATGAGATTGCTTTCTAATACGCATTACTCTCTCCAATTGTATTCGCCTCTTGTCGCTTACGCCCTTTGCTCTTGTGTTGTGCTCACAAGTGGAACTCGTTTTGTTAGGAAGCTTTTCAATAATTTTTCCATTCTCGCTTTTTTGAAAATTCATACCTTCGTTCTGTAACTATGGAAGACTCATGCATAATTTTATGAATACAAATCCTTTCCAATTTTGGCATTGTAGAAAATATAAAAGAACAAAAATTGATCCACTCTTTCTAAAACCATTATTGTCATTCTCAAAAATTTAATCCTGGACCATCACTGTAATTTTGAACTGGGACTCATAGTTTTAAAACATTAATGCTGAAAACTACATTAAGGAAAGATGACGACGAGCAAAATACTTTCATGTGGATGTGCTTGTAGGCATAGGGAGATCTGTTAACTTCTGTTAATTATTCTGCTGTGAGGATAGTCGCTTAGCTCACTGTAACTATGTACAAGCAACTCACGCGTGAAATGTTCAATGAATCGATCAATAGCTACACAGATCGATCAAATAGGTGTCGGTAGATGGATCCGTACTCCTTAAATAAGATTCTTTTTCTTGGTTTGTTTCTTGGGCCAATCGCTAGGCCGCTTGTAGTATTGCGCTGTCCTTCTGCCCCACCACTGGTGAGTTCTAATTCATGGCAATAAACTCAGTTTCCTTGCCCACATTTTGAATTAAATAAAGTTAAATGCCATAGTCTCGTGTCACCAGTTTCAATTTCTGTTTTATCTTATTGCAGGTCGTACGAGCACCAATTACCCTTGTCGATCTGGCACAGCTCAGTATTGTTCAGGTTCATGTAGTATTATTCTTAAGTTTTCAGTATAACTAAAGTTTATTCTGTTACTTGATGTAGTTCTGAGAAACCGAGTGCCCCTGAAAACTAGAGCTCGATGAATTTAAATATTAAAACTCTGTGTAATTGATTTGTCGCAATTTGTTTACTTAATCTTTATTCTAATCCTTAATTTCGTAGGCGCATTAAAGTTTTGTTTTGTTTCCATTAAATGTCAGTAACTTTCGAGATTTTTGATCCTCACGTTGTTCTACTTGAAATATTAATCATGAGCTCCCTCAAAGATCCGGTTTGTCAATAGTCCTTCGCCTTGTTAGGCTTTACGAACCTAAGGGCTAGATTTTGACCTGACATTAGACTTAACCCATGTCGTAGTTTCCCGCTTTCCTGGGACAACTTTTGCCAGTACTGTACATATACTTCAAACCTTCCCGGGTCCTTTACAACCTCTACACCTTTTTAATTCCTTGAAAAGCACTGAAAATTAGATGAAATGTTGCAATCCTGCTAACAATGTGGGGGCCCGAGCTGAGAGTTGGGTAGGCTTTCTTTTTTGTTGAAATAAAATGTTTTTGTTATGTTAAGGATCATCTTTTTTCGGTTCACTGCTGTCCTGTTTTTCAGCACCTGCTACTTTCGTCTTCAACTTTGATCTTGTTTCATAACCTTCTTTCATAATTTTCAGTTTCTACGCCCTTTCTGCGTAGATTCCGCGTTTCCTCAACTCCATACTAAATGGTGCCTTCCTCCTTCCTCTCATTGGATCGCATTTGTTGCTGCGGGTCGGGAGGCTAAAACTAACGACTAATCTAACTAATCTGCAATCCTGTTACGTGAATTACGGGAAAAATTGTTTTAATTATTTTTATTCTTAAATTGTAAGCTGTTGAAAAGAATAGTCATTTAGCAAATGAAATTGTTAGTCCAGTTTTTATTAGCTAATTAAATAAATAGGCTTCGGAATTGTTGGTTGATTGAACTCTAAGCTAATGAAATTGTTGGTTTACGAAATCATTATTGGGAACTAGATCTCCCAGGAGAAAATGTGAGTTCCCGGGTTGAGAGATTGGCAAGTCTTCTTCTCGTGGAATTAAAATGCGTTTGTGTGTTTTGTCATGGACCATCTTTTTATAGTTTACTGCTGTCCTGTTTTTCAGCACCAACCATTTTTTTTCAACTGTGATCTTGTTTCATAAACTTTCTTTTCACTTGCTGTTTCTCTAGTCGTGGGATCTTGTATGGGAACACACCTGGTGCATAGATTCGGTGTCAACTCTGCGCTAAGAGGGACCTTCCAACTTCTTCTGTTATGTACACTTTAGCTGCATGTAGTTAAAGGAGCCTTACGCCAATTTATGTTATCTTACTTTTTGGCCGATTGGATTGTTGGGGAATTAAATCGCTGTCTAATTGAATTGCTAGATCACTGAATATTTGAGTCATTCAATGATGGTTATTAATTATTCAAAAATAGTTATGTTTTTATTATTGCTATTACCACTATGGTTGGCTAGTTAAGATGTTGTATATTTGTTAAACACTTTGACTGCGACTACTAAATATTAAGTTCAATGCCAAACTCAAATTTAAAGTCAATTGTAGTAAACTTTTTGGAAAATTCCAAGCATGAACTGGATCGTGTCTTCATTTAGCTTTGATTAAGTATTTATGAAAATTGAGTTTGCGACTACTGGTCGGTCAGCAGCATTATGAAAATTACCTCCGTGTACCACCGGTGGCGCACGTCGCAGTCAAAGTGTTAATCGAATAATATTTAGCTAATTAACTCTATTCCTACATTAAGAACTTTATTACTACACGTGGATATTTCATGAAATGAACTCATCAGAGATTTAAATGGTATTTTTTTAACTCGGGCTATTTTCTGCGAATTCACTTGTTTGTTTCCACAAAAGAAATTGGACGCCATGTAGAGGTTTGGTGAGCGAAAAAAAACTTCTAATGCCTGTAAAAAATGCTGTTTACATTCAACCTTGAGGAATTGGCAAACAAATTCAATGAAACTAACTCTTCACTTGGGACTGGAAAAAGCGGTTTTTTAGCGGTTAAGGAGGCTTAAACTAAGATATGAAATAGTTTTTATTTGTTGAAATAGAGTAGATTTTTATTTTGTTACTATCACATTTCGGTACTCATCTGTCTTTTTTCCAATTCCTTTTATTTTTTTCAACATTCAGCTTGCTTAATGAACTTGCTTGCTTTTCCTATGCGCAAGATGTGGGGGACCCGCCTCGATCATAAATGTCTCCTCCTGTGAACTCCATCTCTAACAATGCCTCATATTCCTTCCTCTTTCGGGATAACCATTGATACAGTAAGGAAGGCTAAAACTAACATGTTTTAAAGTGCTTTCGATATCTCTGTTCAGGAAAACTTCGTTTAGCCAATAGCTCAGCGTAGAGCCGTCTGCGTCGTCCAGACTAAAAAATTGTTCCCAGTGCCAAGTGTGGTTGTCGTGCCGCTCTTGTTTGCCGAGAGATTCGATGAGCTTCTTGATCCCTCAATAATGTGCTCATTCCGTCTCGTGATGGGCTTTTGAGATTTGCGTGATCGAAGATTTCGTGATGATGGGACGCTTTGACGGGATAATTTGAGCGGCATTCTCGAAACAGTTCATCGATTGCGCCCGGAGCTCCTCTTTTTCTGCTCCCGGGTCAGGCCCTTGAAGAGCTTTGGCATTCACAGCAGCGAGAGGTTTTTCTTGCACTAGTCCATATTACGGGTACATTTTCAAGTGCGCTGTGTCAGAGCAGTTTTCGTAATTTGTGATCTTTGCTCCAAATTAAGTTAAAACAATTATTGATAATTTAATTTCATATTAAAATATTTCGTTGAAATGTCACACTATTGGCAAGTTCAGGTTACGATATCAGGAAATTCACACTGAGTAAGACATTGTAGGTGCAGAGCTAGGGGTGTAAGGCTGGTGGGCACACAACAGATGATGTCCGTACATAGGGCCATTATTGCTGCTAAGTATTGACTAAATAAGTTTTGACGAACGAACACACGCTGACGAGGCCCAGGGCCTCGAGCGCCTCGTGCAAAATCAAGTACTGCAGCGTACGGGTGAAGTTTGCTGGGGTAGCAAAACATAAGCCACTTCATCTTAAGGATTTGTCAGTAACTATCGAAGAAACTTATGGCTGGTCAGGCGGCCCCACTGGACAAAAGACGTGACGTAGAAGTAGTAATCAATAAGAACAAACCGCACAGGGACTTAGCAAAAAAAAGGAGGAATTTCCGACCTCATAACACAGTCAAAATATGGCGATGTGTTTCTTAAAGGATCAGTGAGCTGTAACATACAGCGTCATTTAAGTTGAGTTCCGAACCTAGACACAACAGTCTCGCGCATTTTAATATACGAGAACAAGATGTTGGCGCGATAGCCTACTAGGGATTGGAGGTTCGTGATTTTAGAAGTTCTACAATCTATTCTTGTAACTGAACTGCTAATTTTATCATTTGATTGTTACTTTCAATTCTGAAGTGAATAGAAGAACATCACAAGTTTTTTTTTCGACGATAAAGCAGTGTTGTATACGAGTTAGTGCAGCAAATCTAACCAGTGCTCGAGAAGATTTTTGTGCTAATTTGATGTGCAAATTTAGTGCAAAAATTGCATCATGCAAATCGCCAGCATTCTACGACGATGTGAGTTGGCGAGATGTGGCGCTGCAGCTGCTTAAGCGCTGCAGGCTTCGCTGACCATAAGCCCCGTACAAACCTTGCAACAAGTTGCGCATCATGCCTCATGGACGAGCGCTCTCTGACCGCTCGGCAACATGATGCAGCATCATGAACTGAAAGTTCAGCTAGGCCGATTGCTGTTGCAGGCGCACGAAGTCAGTGCGATTCTAGCATGAATTGAGTACAGTTGCGACATCGATGACGCGCTCCGCGTTCCAGAGCGCAGCCGCTTTGCAAAGCCAACTGTAGTCAGACATACTCAATCACTCATAGCGTATTGACAACTGACAGCGACTGCACCAGGGCAGTTACAGTGTTGCTAACTCCATTGGGCATCAAGGAGCTAGATTTCTAGCAGAAATCCGCCAGATATTTGTTGAATGATACATTTAGTTACGACCATAAATTACAATAAATAATAAGTAAGCATAACACGTTAAAACAGATTGAAGAGTGACTTACAAGTATGAACTAAATTGTCTTGATTAAAAAGTCTTTCTACACCGGCGTTTGAGTGGCGCAATGCTAATAAATTGATTGCCAAGGAATAAATGTGATTGAATGGAGTGTTTGCAGTATCTTTACATTCAATAACTTCTATCCCAAATTCTGTCTTGGATTTAGTGTTCTTCCACTGTAACAAAATCAGATTCTTTCATTCTACTTCAATGTTTTTTATTTCTTCTACTGGGTAGTTATGACAGAATAAGCCGCTTGTCTTTTAGCTGATTGAGAGAATCAATTATTGGTTTATTTAACAATAAAATCTACATTTCTGGGCGTGCTTCTAGGCACGCAAAAGACACTGCCCATTGAATTGAGCGGCATGTGCACCGTCCCAAGATGCATCGAAGCAACCTTTCCCAATGATTTGCTACAATATCTCACAACAACTTCATGTAACTTCGTTTTCTGAAATATCAGTGCTTATATCAATCGGTATGCTGTTCTTCTCTGAGAAATCAGCTCACAGTGTACTTACAGAATTAGGTGCAAAAATATTCATAACAATTTCCCTGCACTTCGTGAAATGAAGTTTGATACCCTGTGCCGTTTTACTATCAGTAAATGAACTGCAACACACTGACGAAAGATTGTCAGGAGTTGCAAAGGGACCATATTCTGCGATATGCAAGCATAATTTACCCTCTGCTGAACTCTGTATAGCGTCTTTATCAAGAGCTGTAATTTTTGACTGAAACACTCTCGACAACATGCGATAATTATTTATGTTTTTGGTTCACAACATGCTTTTTAATTTACACAATTTTTCGTTTATTGTACATTTACAATAGTCCCAATATGCCTTTGCTTTGTCAGCCTGGTAAGGTAATAGCCAGCCTTTAAATTCAGGAAAATACTTCAAATTTTCACGGAAGCATTGCGTGTATGGCTTAGGCATGATTATTGATCATGTCACACTTTCTAATACACGCTACTCACCGCTACCAAACAATGACTGGCTGCCGCTTGGTTGGAATTAAGCAACGTGATGCCGAACAAAACGTGACATGTACTGAACTGAAGTTATCATACCATTATTTTGACACTTTTTCCCTGTAATTTTTAATAATAACGCCTAAAATATAAAAGTAGCTAAATTATTGCTAAATCGGACTTCAAATACTCTAAATTTTCTGCTTGGAGCTAGATCGCGATTTTCAAGAGCTAGATGAGATCTCAATACTCTAGATGTATCGGAAAATCCGCTAAATTGGCAACACTGAACAGCTACAACGTGCTCGGTCAAAAGTCGGTGTGTACAGCTGTAGTGTCGTACTATCGACACTACTAGAAGTATTTTCAGAGGTAGCTGCAACTACCGATGAATGAGCTACAGTATCAGAAGCCGTAAACTTCTACGGAGCAAGGGAAAGTAAAAGCACAGCAAGGCTCCTAATAATGTACTGATTCCGTCGGTGACAGACCTTCCTTAAATCTAGCAATGCCCGGAAGTCAAACAAAGATCTTCCGTTGGTTGTAAAAGGCAAAGCGTAGCAAGACACCATAAAGGACTTCGCCGGCCAGCTTCCGGCGGTTTATGGCTCTTCCGGCCCCAAGACCGGCGAACCCCAAATGCACCAAAGACATCCGGCTGCGCTTGCCTTGCAAGGCTCACTGCGAGATATAACAACAGCAACGGTTGTTCTGCGATGCCACTACGGCGACGAGTTGCAGTGACGCATTGCAAGGTGTGTACGGGGTTTCAAAGGCCACTTCACTCCCACATCTCGACTGCTCATGTCTTCATGGTGCTACAGGCTGTGTGTGTACAGTATATTAGTGTCAGTATAAGTTGATCAAGTGAAACATCTTGGAACCTGCAGTCATAGAAAGGCCGGATGAGTGCAGAATTAAAATTTGATATAGCAAGCACGCAAGCAAGCAATCAAGCAAGCAAGCGGTGTTTCAGCAAGATTTCATCCCGAAAATGCGAAATCACTGGAACTCACTGTGGATATGAAAATTACGCTCACACTGAGGATATCAATATTGCGTGCAGTTGGTGTTTTAAAATCACTCGGTCTCATGTATATCTCCGTTACCTCGTAATTCATTAATCGAATTGATCTGTTTGAACTACATTACCAGGTAAAATCCGAAATAATTGAAATTTCAGAATGTCTGTGATGCGCAGCACAGCACCATTTTCATGATAGCTTGAAGGATGGCGTGTCCATCAATTTCATTCAATCATTGTATCTTCTCCGATATTCCAACACCGCGTGATTTATATATGTGCTGAATCTCAGAAACGGTACGAAAAGAGTCCACATTCACTTCAGGCTACTCCTTTACGTGTCAATGCTTCCATGTAAATTTTCTTAGCTTGCATAATAATTATGTTGCTTTTTTGATGCGCTATTTTTAAAACTAAAAAAATATTAAACTATATACGGAGTGATTATTCACTCAAACCGGCCACTCCTGTTACGGTGTCTATTTGCTCTCTTCTGTTTACCTTTTCTATTTCCCCTCACCTGTTCCTGTCATTTCAGGGGAGGTTTAAATTTTTCTTTCGACACCAGTTTTTCTTATTCTTTTAAGAGTGACCTGAATCCTGTGGCAGAAACATTATTATGAGCTGCAGCTTACAGAGTCCAAATTCTAGCTGATTTTTTAGACCATGTTCATATTATGGCTTATATTATAGCTTTGTTCCACTTGTGTATTCACTCGGGCAGCTCATACAGCGGGTGGATTTACGAGGTTTGCGCTCATTTAGGCATAATAACTGAGACCAGCAAGCTAAATTTCAACACTTTTCTCGCATATCCGACCCAATGAACTCAACATGAAATCTTCGGATAGGAGGTCTCTGTAATTACTCCAGCGAGCTTGTGTGTAAATTTTTTGTGGGTTATTAAGTTGATCTGGGATTACAATGCGTCGTTAACATATTTTTTAACTGAATTAATTGCGTGATCTCTAAAATTTGATTTTAACTTCAAATTTACGAGATAATGGTTATGAGCGAGGATCTGTTTTTGCTTACGCATGTGAAAGTATGTGGATGATTACAAAGCTCAAGTTTAATTTAATGATTTGAAATCTGGATGGTATTAGGCTGTTCAGAAAATAATGTCCGTTTCAGGCGCTATGCTTTAAAATTGGTTTTGCTAATGAACTGGATTTGTTATTCAGGTAAACAATGAACCTGATAAGTTATCTACAGGGGCCCTACAGTATTTTTGTACTTATTTCATCTGTAATTCATTTCAGAAGCGACGAAGCCAACAATTTTGAGCATTTATAATGACTTGCTATTACTTTTTCCGTATGAGTTCAAGTTCGGCAACAATACTGTTCAAACTATTGCAAGCAACAATAAGGCATAGGGAGAAGGCCATACAAATGAAAGAATAGTACAAAGATGGTTTCAAAAATATCGCAGTGGGGTTGAGAGCCTCAAAGATGAAGACGGTAGGAGTCGGCCACACATTTTGCAGAGTGAAGATTTGAGAGCGATTGTCGAACAAAATCCATAACCCACATAGCTCACTAATTTTTCAGCGACTTAATGTTAACATTTTGACTGTCAGTCCATTTCAAGCAAATCGGCAAGGTCACAGTTTTGTAGATACAGGAATGGGAAATATAACAATCGAGAGGGCTTTAAAATGCTGCAGAGAATTTGAAGTCTATTTTTGAAATTCGATTCAGGTTGAAAATGATACGAAACATGTGAGGGAAAAAAAGAGAAGTCAATTTTTGAAAAAATCCTAAAACTCGACAATTCTAATTATCGAAATACCATTCAAAATTGGCGATAGAAAAATCCTTCCGAGGGACAAAACTATAACATCTATGGGAATTAGCACTTCCAGGGGGAAATGTGTGAGGACCCGAGCTGAGAGTTAGGTAGGCCTTCGTTTTGTTGAAATAAATTTTTTTTTTTTGCAATGTTAAGGACCATCTTTTTCGGTTCACTGCTATCTTATTTTTCAGCACCTACTACTTTCTTCTTCAAGTTTTATCTTGTTTCATGAACTTCTTTCTCAAATTATTGTTTCTATGCTCCTTCTGCATTGATTCCGCATTCCCTTATCTCCGTACTTAATGGTGCCCTCCTCCTTCCTCTCTTCGATACGCTCTTTTTTGTAGAGGTTAGTGAGGCTTAAACATACCTATAATCTAATCTGTCTATAGAAAATACATTTAGCAGTCTAGAAAACAGATTGCCGGTTCTGTAACTTCCAAAATGCTGGTGATACACTTCCCGCAATACCTCTTATTTTAGCTTTTGAAAACTAATAAATTTTGTTATAAAATTACCAAAGAAACGTGAGTCCAAAAAAATGGTTCCGTCATTATACACCTATGGGGAAATTTTTGAAAAATCCGTCGGAACATGACAATGTGACATAACGTTTAATGTAACATCTACAGTTAATGTAACATCTACCCTTTAATGTGACATCTACTGTTTAATGTGACGTCTACCGTTTAATGTGACATCTACCGTTTGATGTGATCATTGAAGTGTGTCACAGTTCACCATTGCGCGCGCGTTTTACGGACTTAAAAAATGTGAATAAGAGTTGTATGCAACTAAATCCATTCCAAAGTGATCGAAGGCAAAGCTCATGCTTAATATAAGCATGAAAGAGCGTATGTTGCACACTTCACCGATGAAATATTATGTTCCAAAGGAAGCGGATGGCTTTGCAGAGATATAACACTAATGAACGAGTATAGCCTATGCTCCTTTCTTAAATTTGTCACCGAGCGTCATAGAACACTTCGAGTTGAATAACAATTTGTAAGTGGGGAAGTTTGTATGAATTATTTCAGTACGGCCTCTCTGGAGAACGAACCATCTCCGTCAGCCCGTGCATTGAAGAAGTGACTCAAATGATCTCCGTTTTCGGGCTGAAGTATGTAATTTGTGCTGGTGAAATGAGGCATAACACTTCAGAAATATGGCTAAACTAGACCTGTCTGTTGCTTCCAAGAACCCTCAGCAATTATTTAACTCTACCCAGGAGCTCTGAGTAATGGCCTACTCATATTGAGGGAAAATATTTCCTCTTCAGTCATGAAATGTGCTGGTCCGTGGCTCAATTCAATATGAGAACGATTGACAGTTCATGATGGAGCAGCAGCTGGTGTTAAATGATTCTCCTCGTCAACCGATTGATAGTTGCATATTGAAATGGAAGTAAAGAGTGAACGACGGCATCTGACTGCTCGACGGGTCAGTCTGTTACACATGTCAATGCGAGGCCTGTTTTCGCGTGCGTTAACGAAAGGGAAAAATGTATGGCGAAAATTTAATAACAATCGTGATTCCTTCTTTTAGGGACTACCGCTGGAACTTTTCGTTTAGATTACACGATCTTTTCATTTGTGTTGCTCTTATCTTATTTTCACGGTGGTGTGCTGACATGTCATTCTTGCGACCGGCTGCTCGCTTGCAGTCGTTTGTGTATTTGAATTTTTGTTCTTCTGTCGCTGCTGGGAGTTGCGTAAAATAATGTGAGTTCAAAAATAAAGCTTCAACCAGTAATTTTGACCGGCATACCCAGGTCTTCGAGACGAGGTGGCAGTTCAGTATTTGGTCGGGTAGGAGTACGAGACCCACAAGGGTTGTGTGAGACTTTCACGATCATTTTTTTACCCCCGCAGGACTCAACTTGACGCAAATTGTTGCAACTGGAGCTGCTCTGTAATTCTAGATTTGGAGCTGTTTCCTGAAATGGAGGTTCAATGTTTCTGCACTTGTTAAGTAGGCGAATAAATTTTTCAGAAAAGCTTCCGAGGTAGTCCTCATAGATATGTAAACTTCATGAGAAGGACGAGCTAAAGCAGAATTCATAACATGCAGCATTTGTGGTTCTGACTCAGCAGGTTGTAGAATGAACGCGCCGAGTTATCTTTGTTGCGAGATCATAATTAAATTCCGCAATGAACGAACGTCTTAGAAACACAATAACAAGAATTTATTTTTATTTTTCCGTTTATAATAGATTCCTAAAAAATTTCCAACATAAAGATTACGAGCGTTTTTGTACATGTACAAAATTGATATATTGTGACAGCTCGTGCCCATAATTTTGCGTCTGTTTGATGGAAAAAATGTAAACTATATTATATTTTGATAATGTATGTGCATGCGTCTCCCCAGAGGTGAACGCCGTGGTTTGACATTCACTAGGTCGGCGGTAAGCAGCAACGATTGGATTGTTCGTTAATTTTTGTGTTCTGTGCACAACTTTTCAGACTATCAAGGGCACCGTTGGAGCAAGCAAGTCCCATGGCAGAAGCCGCAACTTTCGTCCCACTGGTGGAAAGGCAGCGCTGCTTTCGCAAAAGTGGCGGTGAGCAACTCAATTTGAGGCTTAAATCTCATGACGGTGTCCTTATTGGCCTCAATCAATTGCGTTATGCACTAAATTGGGCATTGGGAGCCTTCAAAGGGACCTGTGTGCGTAAGGAGGCTTGCGCTTAAGTGAAATCGTTTTCACGTCAATGCTTTTTGTGAAAACTTTTGTAGATTCCCCACCTTTTTCGGTGTTTGCCTTTCACGGTGTTTTACCTTTTATTAACTTCCTATTTAAAGTCAGAGAGCAATTCAACAATAGTTCGAGAATTAGCATTCTCAGTTCCGAACTGATGGTTAGATAGGCCTACCTTAAGTTGAAGTGTTTTTGCTCGCAGTAGGCCTACTTTTATCGGTACACTGCCATCATTTTTGCAGAACTAATACTTTCTTCTTCCATTTACATCTTGTTTGATGAACTTTTTTTCAAAATTGTGGTTTCTACGAGCGGAGTGCAGGGACATACTTGGTGCTTAGATCCTGGTTTCCTTCCATACTAACTTTTGTTCTTCTCCTTCCTCTCTTAGAAACACCTCTGTTGTGGTTCGGGAGCCTCAAACTAACTTATATTCTAATCTTCAAACATGAAACAGTTGCTAATAATTTTTTTAACCTTTCCGCTATTTTCATGGACAAGTGTTAGTTTGATTTCGAGTTATCGTGACTTGAATTTTTTCTAATTAATTCCCCATGTGAATGAATTTGGAACCTCGGCCATCAGCTGCTGGACCTATAGTATATGGCAAGCCCTGGAAAATCAACTTGCTATAAGTGTTAGGTAGGTACTTGAGTAAAAAAGGTGACGCATAATGTGAAATGCGTCCTTCGTAACTTCGCTCGAGTTTAGAACACCGCTAATTAATCGGCGACTGGGGACGACGCAGACAGCAGTTTCACGGTGAGATAAGTTAAGAACTGCGTGATTAAATTTTGAATGCAGCGTCAATCTGGTGCTCTCAGTTGGACGTCGTGTGTTCAAGTTATAGTTTTTGTTCAAAAAATCTTTTTTTACTCAAGAAAAGACATACGACTTATAATCGAGCGTTCCTCATGCATTTAGTTTGACTGTGTAGAAAAGAATGTGGTGTTCTTTACTGTGATTTCAACTTCATAAATAGGGAAAGAATGGAATAGAAATATTCGCGTGTCGTCTGAAGTGTGCTACTTAACACGGGTAAATTACAGTGAACTCATTTGCCTAAGCGTTCTCTGTCGTAACTGAACAGTATTAGCGAAGACAGGAGCAAAACATCGTGTACCGTAACATGAACTGCGCTCTCAACTCAACAGCAAGCCTAGGCTCGTCTTCTTTGTGTCTGTAAACTATTTCTGAGAAACGAACTCTTTTTTCCTGACAGCTAATTACTCAGCGCCTTTGCTCAACGTTGCAAATCTTGGATGGAGGTTTGCTCACAGGAAACGCACTCTTGGTGTAGAACTCTTGATGAGTCAATAACATTTAACATAGGAGCGAAAAACTTAGCGTGCTTCTGCTTATAGACTCTGGCTTTGAGTTCAAAAATCTTGGTATTATAAGCTCTTACCATTACAAAAGTATCGCTCTTTGATCATTTCCATGAAATATTTGATGTCTAAATTTTTCTCGTTTTGTTTATTACTGAAGAGCATTGATAGCATCTTCTAATCAAAAATAAAACGATTTTATTACATCAGCAGATTTAGGATATCGAATCTAATTCGTCAGAACTCTTGAGCACTCCTGCACATTTTCAGAAATTATGCAAGTTTTTCGATACATACCAAGCGATCCCGTTTATAAGCTGACCGCTCGCTTTGACTTGACATTCCCCACATGGTTCCCAAGCAGAGCGCTTTGATTCGACGTCTTTTTCACCGTGTCTTCTGGGCGTTGCGGGCCTCACAGTGAGCATGCAGTGTTCTGGACCTCTATACTTGCGAGAGCGGCGATTTGGTAGTTGTGTCTGTCCTCGTCAGCATTTGGTAGTTGTGTCTGTCCTCGTGAGCATTTGGTAGTTGTGTCTGTCTTCGTCAGCATTTGGTAGTTGTGTCTGTCCTCGTCATCATTTGGTAGTTGTGTCTGCCCTCGTCAGCATTCGTTAGATAATTAGCGCAGTCACGAGACATGCTTGCGAGGTGCTGGTCAGTGAGGCGGATTATAATAAATATTTTAGTAACTGTACTGGAAAACAGTTATTCTATTTTCACATATAGTAGTTGCGATATTATCGAGGCGAGCAAAATAAATTCATCAATTAATTGGATGTATTGCGAAGAGTAGCATTCTGTGAGGAGAAATGTGAGTTATATGGAGTTAAAGTTCAAATTCTCAAAACCTCGAGAAAGATTCCGTTTGTTAATACGTCCAGATCAAAGTTCAACTAAACTTGAGTAGGCGATAAGTTCTACGTAGGGTTTTGAAACCCTGGCGGTTAATCAATACGGCAGAAATTAGTTAAAATCCATAACGTGTTCCTTCGAATATTTGAAAAGATTTCCTTGAAAATATGCAAATAATTTATTTGAAAATAGTACCATTCATTCAGGAATTTGAATGGCGACGAAATGATCGCCAGAAAGCAGTAGAGATTTACTAGTTGTGACAAGAATGTTAGGGAAGGTTTCGCTCTCCAAAGGCTGCACTCAGCCTTTGCTCCTGCCATGATGTTGTCGCGCTCTGTCAGCCGCTCTCAAACCTTTTTCAAAAGAACTTATATTAAAAGGGTAATAGTTTCTTTCATACCCATTGCTCATTTTGAAAAAAAACATTCATAATGTAGTTCTCATGAATTTACCAATCATCATAGGTTGATGTCTTCTGCCTGATAACGTTTTATTTGGTATTTTTAATTTATCTCTTGCTTTTTTATAAATTTTTGGCCCGTCCCAATGTTAAATCCTCTATTATTAGAGTGCTGATGTTACCTGCACCACTGGGGAGACTTCCTTCTTAGTTTCATTCGTTGTTGAGCACATGCTGCATTGTATATTATTCAAATGGGATCGTTCATATCGCTGCTATTGCAATATATAGTTGGAACACACATCCAAAATTAGACGCACGACATGCACAAACTAATTATCTAGGAGTTTACTATACATTTTAAAGATTCATCCATCCTAAGGGTGTACATTGTTGTTAGTATAGCACTTAAATTTACCTAATATTCATCGGCCAACAACATCAGGACTTTGGGTCAAATAGGCGGCTACGAGGCTTCCGTAGCAACCTATTAGTTGTTCAAATTCTTAAGCAAACTTTGCTGAATAGCTGAGTGTACTTCTGTGTCTGAGTTGAAACTAATTGGATGCATTTTAAAAATATGCTGATTTCAATCTGGGAGAAAATGTTATGGGTCTATTATTATTTTCATTACCCCACCTCGATGCCATTGTAATGGTTTCATGTTACTGACTTCTGATGACACACCATCTAATGACTTCATATATGTCATATTTTGATCTTCGTCATTGTGACCTTTTCCTTGTCACTTTAGCGTATTTTTAAATTATTCGCAGGATAGATCAGTCATCGCAAAATAATCCCAAATCTAATTATCGTATTCTCAAGGTCGGATGGACTTTATTATCTTATTCTCAATTCTCATTCTCAATGTCCTCCCTCTCAGGGGGATACAACTATCGTATCTATGGGAATTAGCGCTCCCAGGAGAAAATGTGAGGGTCCGAGCTTAGAGTTAGGTAGGCCTTGTTTTTTTGAGATGAAATGTTTTTGTTGTGTTAAGGACCATCTTTTTTCGGTTCACTGTTGTCCTGTTTTTTTCAGCACTTGCACTTTCTTCTTCAACTTTGATCTTGTTTTACGAACTTCTTTCTCAACTAACTGTTTCTATTCCCTTTCTGCATAGATTCCGCGTTCCCTTAATTCTCTTTGGATCGCATTTGTTGTGGATAGGGAGTTTTAAACTAACTAATAATCTAATCTCAATGTCCTCATCACGTTGATCATGAAGTATTTTCTTTTCTTAATTATCCAGTAAGCTATCAATAGCCTCTGGGGAGACACACCATTTTATTCAGGTATTCATTCGTATGATAAGGTAATTGTCATTGGATAGCGTTTGCCATCATCATAAGTAGATTATTTCTAAATCGGAAATCGGATTATCATCATCTCTAATAACATCATCGACAACACACAACCTCATTCCTAACGGGAAATTAAGAAAGCCTGGACCACTGATTTATTTATTACCTCACAAGAAAGAATGATTACAGAATTCTCTAGCGCAAAAGAAAATTGCCTAATATGCCAAAATGAACTTAATGCCCCTAAGATAATCCTACGTACAAAGATAATACTAGACACGCTGAAGACAATCTTCAGTGAATCCAACTCGTGACTAATTGATGGGAATGAGGCTCACGCTAAAACAGATAGCAACGAATACCTATTTTGCGCATGAGTACTGTTCTAGGATGGTGATGCGAATGGAAAGCATGTCACTGATGTTTGATTAAATGAAGTGAATTTTATCAAGAAAGCCTTCGCTTGCCCAAAGGGCAGGCGAGCGAGAGACAGCAACCATCTCGTCACAGATCTCAATCCAATGCCCCTCTCCGGTGAGAGTAGCGCATTTTAAGCACCGCCGAACCTTTCGTAACTGTTTAGTGACAGTTGAAATATAGTTCCTAGAGCAAGTGGTGTTGTTTGAAAATGATTGAAATTCTATCTGCAATAGAAATGGCGATTCGTACTGAATTGAATATACGGTACGATCTAATTCTTTATCTGAGACAATTTATCGATTAATTACATAAGTAGATTGTTTCAAAGGAACCTCGCCGGCATCTCCCGGCGAGGCGTGTTCGTTCGTTTCGCAGTTATCAACACAGAGTGTGGTGTTGCAGCGAACCTCAGAATGCGTACAATCGATGCAAGTCAGTGAGAGCGTCCTCTTACTGCTCCAATCGTACATATTGAATTCAGTTTTTATATACGTTATGAAATGACTCATAGCAAAAATATGTGATCCTCAGTAGCATTAGTCGATCCAGCTGTCAGCACGAAGTCAGTATCTGATATGAACTTCGGTTTTCTTTGTAGTGTTGCTAATGTGCGACTGACGAGCAGCGGGACTGCACATAAATCTCATTTTTACTTCGTTCTATCAACGCCTGCGTTTTGTCCGTACCTCCAAATTCAATCGTGCCGCCAAAACCCTACCCACAACATTGTCTTGTTTTCTTCTGTAATGTGTGAACTCTAATCAAGATCGGTTTCAACCATAGCCATTATTTCAGAAACAATCTCTTTCTCTATTAACAGTGCCAAAATGTTTTATTTTACATCTACTTGAAGTTTTTTCGAAAAATGCTTTACCTTCAGTTTTTGCATCCTAACGATATACTGCCATAAATTGACTAGTTTTTTTCATAGTAGAAATTGTACACTATTACACTGGTAGTGAGCCCTTTCTAATGTATTAAGCGCACAAGATATTTGTTGGTGAGTAAATTGTTAATTTAGTTTCGACACTCTCTAATAATACTTCCTATGACCAGCAAGTGTCTTGAAACCACACAAAGTTACCACTAGCCAAGAGGTATCAATGGTTCAAAATGATTTGAAAAACGCCTGAACTCGTTGATTTCACGAGAAATCAGACCAATTTGGCGACTCCAGTGCTTGCATTTAATCCTAATATAACGAAAACATCGACTGTTACTGAAAGAAAAAAATTCAAAGAATAAAGCTGTCAGCACCCTAATAGTTGTTGAAAATTGCCTCAGCGTGGGTCATTTTATTTTGCTTCTGCAGATTTACATTCTCAATGTAAAAATTTGACCTTCATAGCGAGGTTTAGTAATTACTTTCCGACGCCGAAAAAATAAGTCTTCTAATAACATTATAAGTTAAATTCTAACCTTGACTAATTTGTAAACAAGTATAACACAATAAAAAGGTCTTTGTTGGTTTTGGTGCTTGTAAAATGTACAATACAGTGACAATATAAGCACGAGGCTGATTGAATTGACGAAAAAGATGAGTCAACTGACCGTCACAAAATTAGATTTCTTGAATAATGCTGATCACCCTAAATTTTACCATTTATTGTTGTATCGTGCTTTAATAATCAAACTACATTAATAATATGTAATAATCAATTACCTACATGGTAATTTAACCTTTCGAAGTAGAAACACCGACCTATTTGGTTCAGTATCGTTCAATTAGATCTTGAGAGCCCGATGCCATTTTTTGCCGCCTTGGGCTTATTTACACACACAGCAGTGTTGTGAGAGAGTTTTTTTTATTCGTTGGGTCGTAATTTAGATGGTCGCTCTCAGGCCGCAATACGAGTAATTATTGTTTCCTATCTCTCAAATGTTACACCTCTGCGAGACAGAAATTACACCGTAGTCAGTTTTAGCTTTTATACCGCTACAGTGATGCACAGATACACAATTTTGTCCTTGGAAACCAAGAGCAGTCAATGATTTTTGATAAATGTTCTGATTGCAGGGCAATGAGCCATAGTATCGGATGGTCAGCGTGTCCTTTGCAGAAAGCTTTTATCGACGTCAGCGCTTTTGTAGACGTGTAAGGGCGCGTTCACACCAAAAGCGGAGCGAAGCGGCAATAATGTTTGTATATGTTTGAATGCAGAAATGCTTGGCGGTTCAAATTGTAAGCGGAGTGAACCAGAGCAAAGAAGAGCGGAGCGGCGCACTCGGGAAATTCGTTTGGATTTTTGCCGCTCGCTGCGAGCGTTTCTCCACTGCTCCACGTTTGGATCATATCCTACAGGGGTAGAATTGTGGTTTGATTTAAAAAAGTGTAGTATATAACTATTAAATATGTATAACTTATCAGATAACTATAACTAATAGTGTTACATGTTTTTTATTGCAATTTTGCCCATTTAGATTAATTAAGTATTTATTTATTTTTTTCTTCTGCTTTCTCTGATTTGTTATTTTGTTATTGCTTTAATTTAAGGAATTTGCATTTATTTTCCTTGTTATGCAGTTTTATTTTTCTTGTTATGTTGTATATTTCATTTTCTGATCTTGTAAAGGAATGATTATGTACGATTTTTTAATAAAGTTTTTTTTTCGTTAAATGGGAGGAAAAGGAATCCGAATAGTGAGGAGGAGGCCTAAATGAGTGTCTCATACAAAATAAGCTGTAAAATATTAGCTTGGGTGATTTTTCTCCAATACTAACGGAAAACATGTTGTTAGTAGTTTGAGGATTTTTAGGTCAGGAAAAGTCAGTATTTGTCAGTATTTTTCACTTAGATGTCTCTTGCGCAACCCTGAATTTCTGAAGGTGGCTATTTTACTAGCACGCATCTTAAAGTCACTGCAAGACATTCTTTCGTTCCTACTGGCCTACGAAAACCTGTAGTCTTATAAAGTGATACAACCTTTATGGAAAGACTTAAATTTTGCTTAAACTACTTTGCTTTGGAACATTATAACAAGAAACGCGAAATTTTGACCACCTGCCCAGCGAGTAAACCAAAGTTCTTCATAAATGAGCATCTCAAACCTTCACAAGCTACCATTATGTACACTTTGAGAGTAGCCATAAAAGATTCCCGGAGCAAATTGAAATCCCGAGAAGTCAGGACAGAAATATCTTCGCATCTATCCCTGGAAAACCGGATTCAAGACGTCATCAGATTAACACACCTGAAGAGCTCGACCAGTACCTGTTGCTGCAACTGTACATGTCATCGAAACAGGTAACTGGTAATTAGCATTCTACTGACTGTTAGCTAAACTTCATATCGCTCAAACTGCCACAGAAATGCTCCAGAAATGTGAGAAAAATTAATGTCCCTCTATACTTCCCAAGCCATTTGCGTCAGATTTCCCTTTGGTTTCCACCATGTTCATTTTCCCACCTTATCTTTATGTAACTTGCCGGTCAGATTATTATTACGTGTAACCTTTATTACTAACCTTCAAGAATCAATTCCAACCTTTACAAAATTATATATTTCGCTTTCACCTCAATTAGATATCATGTCACTTCCATAACATGTAACTGTCACTAATTAGATACGTCACTGACTCCTAAATTTTATAACTTTATACTATAATTTCATGTTCTAAAATTTCATGTGTGAAAATCAATTTCAACCTTTATAGCATTAAATATTTCACTTTCACCTCATTTATGACAGTTGTATGTGAACAATTATGACAGATGTGTGTGAACTTTGCAACAACGCCTTCAGCAATTTGTGGCAACCAATGTCTTGATGGAATTTAGATTTCCACCTTGTTCGCTTTCCCACCATTTTTATTTGTAATTTTTATCATAAAGGTTATTATTTGCGTAAACCCTTTATTACTAACCTCAGAAATCAATTGCGTCCTATATACGATTAGACATATCACTGTCACCTCAATCAGATATGTCCCTTTCATAACATGTAACTGTCACTGATTAGATATGTCACTGTCAACAAATTTTTATAACTCACTACCTGATGTGTGTGAACTTTGCGACAACGCCTTCAGCAATTTGTCCTCACCAATGTTGTGATTGTTGAACTCCGAAGTTATTCGCTTATGACTGAGTATGTGTGTACTCACGAAATCGCGCTTAATTTTTTCTTTTCTCTCTTACTTCATAAGCTAGTTTTTGGTAGGGATATCTTCCTTTATCTTGACTCGGTATTTCATTTTTTCTGAGTTCTGCATTACTTACTGCTTACTAATTTTAAGGGAGACGTCTACGCTGAAATCGACTGAATCAATGAAATGGCTGTAACGGCTGTAAATGGCTGAAATGGCTGTAAATGCGCGAGAAATGGTGTGCGAATAACTTTTGGAAGGCGCTAAATGGAGACAACTCTTTTAAAATCGTGGCAGTAAAGAAGAAGGTGCAAAATTTCTAGAGAAGACTGAATGTTGAGTAGCATGGAAACTAGACGACGATGATTAAAGCCAAAGCTGTCTTGGCTGAAACCGAATTTGACCTCTCAAGGGGACACAACTATTGTATCTATGGGAATTAGCGCTCCCAGGGGGAAAATGTGAGGTCCTGAGCTGAGAGTTAGGTAGGACTCCTTAATGTAGAAAATAGAATTTTTTTTGTCTTGAGAAGGACCATCTTTTTTCGGTTCACTGCTGTCCTGTTTTTCAGCCTCTATGACATTCTTCTTCAACTTTTATCTTGTTTCATAACCTTCCTTCTTATTTTACTGTTTATATGCGCACGGGATCCTTTTCGGGAACACCATATGTGCATAGATTCCACATTTCCTTGACTCCAAACTAAATGGTACCTTCATCCTTTCTCTCTTCGAACATCTTTGTTCTGGTAAAGGGAGGCTAAAATTAATTTATAATCAATCAATGAAACCAAATTTGAAGGCACCTCATGCATTAGTTAAATATGATGAATTGGAAATTAGTTAATGTACTCTGAAAAATCCTTAAACGTGACTTTCAGACGAATGATTTTCCAATAAAATCGAGGTAGTAAAGAAGTCTTGATGGTTAAGAAAAATGAACATTCTTTAGATATTTAGAACCCTTGAGGCTGTCGGTTTGCTCAGAAGTTAGGGAAGAGTTTACTCCTGAATCTATTATCCTTCCAGTACAAGTTCAATGTCGCAGTGTTTAGATTTGGGACCGTAAGACATCTTCAAGGATAGAAATGCTGTTTACTAGCGAGCATAGAATGAATTCCAGGACTTACAAGAGAATGTTGCGTAAGATTAAACCACCCGTGCCTAGTATCTGGAATGCCAGAGGCTTGGTTTGATGATACAGGTGATATGACTATTAACTGTATTGAACTTCTATGGCCGTGCTTTGGGGGAAAATATCACTACGCACAAATGTTCCATTAAACGAGAATAATCTCGAACCAAGAGAAGAATGTCAGAAAATTGTGCGTACGACTAGTGCCAAGTTGGTGTCCACCATTCTGGAGCGAGCAAAAACAGTGGTTAGATCCAAAGAAGTCCCAAGTAAAGACTGAATATTGATAAAATTTACTTGATACGCGAACTACTTCGGCACGGTCGCTATGATGAGTAAGTTTAAGTTGGAAGGAGGGGAATTAAAAATGACATAGCCGTTCGAATTGCACTACTATTCTTTTTTAAAAGGCTAAATAACATAATAGCAAGATGATATTTTTTACTTAAACATCGAAGTTTGTCTTAAAATGATAGGAAATGTATTATTATGATTCAAATGAATACCTCAATCAGCAATTCAACTGGCGATGCATGGTACACACACGTACCACTACGTACTCAACGTTTTTAAAAACTTTATTCTTCCTGTTTCATTCTTAAAATAAATATCTGAAACACATTTCATTCACATTTATTACTTCACGTTCTGTTCTAATTATTACTTTACATCTTGCTCAAATTTTTATTTTGTCTGCGGCCGTACAATTGCAACCTGGTCTTTCATTATATTTCCATAAATGAGTGTAACTAAACGATCTGAGGCATTGGTTGTCATCGTAGAAACGACTGAAATTTCAGTCATTCTAGCAGCAGTTGTAAGGCAGTCTCGCGAGGAGGCAGTCTCCTCTGCTGCTTCAAGTTCGTTTCTTTCATTTGTTCTCCCATTTCTCTGCAAGAATTTCAGCCATATTGCGAAATCAGTGCCCTAGAGTTATCAGTCTGTATACGTTAGTCGCAAAGAGTTATCAGTATATGCGGGTTTCACGCTCGTGCATTCGACATTTTCAGTAAATCGAGTGCATGGCGAAAAATCTATTTATAATCAAAGTTTTTTTGAGCTGTTTTTTTCTCAATTTTCAGTTGCAGCTTTGGTAAAACGATCCGACAAGATTTTTGCCGAAGAGTATGTTACTTTTTATGAGGTTCAATCTAAGAAAAGTTTATCTTTCAATGCACTGTATGATATATTCGTACATCTTCCTCGAAGGCTCATCGTTGAACAGTATCGATTTCGTTATTTCACACCTCGACCTGCCTGCGTGCAATCTGTCCGATATTGACGACCTGACTGCAAACTGGGACGGTGCTCCTGGTGACGTCTGAAGCAAACGTGGCGGTCGTCGGTCATGTTTTATCGCGCGAAATATCGCGCCATTTCCCTGGCAGCTTATGCCTCGCGCTTCGCCTGCCACGCAATGTAATGGAGAACTGCAGTGGTTGTCTTCATCCATCTCCTGCTGCACCATCTCCTGCTGCACCATCTCCTG